>NJRQ01000466.1:65479-85464 GCA_003063805.1 Aphaenogaster ashmeadi
ACACTATAGTGATATGCTATGCTTCTACGACGTGTTCTCGGTTTGTTCGAGATTTTAAACAATAGTTCTAAGCCTCCTGATGATAGTTCCGCGTAGTTCTGATCGTTCGCTACCTCTAAATAATTATAAATTAAATTAAATTAAATTAAATTCAATCATAGTATGATTGATATGCTGATAATGATTGTTCATAATTATTTAGAGGTAGCGAACGATCAGAACTACGCGGAACTATCATCAGGGGGCTTAGAACTATTGTTTAAAATCTCGAACGAACCGAGAACACATCGTAGAAGCATAGCATATCACAATAGTATGAGTGATATGCTGATAATGATAGTTAATAATTATTTAGAGGTAGCGAGCGATCAGAACTACGCGGAACTATTATCGGGGGGCTTAGAACTATTGTTTAAAATCTCGAACGAACCGAGAACACGTCGTAGAAGCATAGCATATCACTATAGTGTGGGTGATATGCTGATAATGATTGTTAATAATTATTTAGAGGTAGCCTGCGCACAGAACTATGTTACAGAACTATAGAACTCGTCGAAAACTATAAAATTCAATGGAATAAATTTCGAAAAGATGATATGATATGCTGACTTCGCGGGAAGTTAGCATATCATTTCTCAATTTCCGTTATTTATGTTAAATAACCAGAACTATTGTTAAAATTTATCAGGAACTATACTATAACTCGGCTGTATGCAAAGAGAACTCCACTTTTTTTTGGATATGCTGACAAATGATATGCCAACTTCATACACATTGAGAGATAGAGTCGAATATATTTTTCTTGCGATTAATGCGGCATGAAGCTACTCATCTTGGAACTTCGGCGAAAGTTTTTAGTAGAACTAAGAGAAAGATAATCGTTCTTTGTGAAAATGCATACTTAAAAATCTAATATCATATAAAAACCGAGGACTAGAAAGTGTTTTATATGTATTCAATTTTGCATATTAGAAAAAGAACTTAAATAATCATTAAATGTGCGTGGGGGGGAGAGAGAGAGGGCATAAATCCAAAATTTCTTCGAATATCCAGTTCTGTCAAACGCGAAAAAACAGTTTGCTTTTTGTACATATATAAAAAATAGTAGGGACAAAAAATTACTGCATTGTATTTGAAGAGCTATAATATCAAATACTAATATCAAACTTTTTGTTTTCTAGAAAAAGTTTTGAAGAAAAGATTGAGTTATAAATATTTGCTATTTGCATTAATCAGTGGAACGTTCAAATTTTGCAAATTTTAATGAGCTTATATAATGAACATCTGGCTAAATAAAATACACACATGCGATACTTCTTAAAACGAACTTTTATAATATTCATTATTATTAGCTTAAGTTTACTGATATTGTAGTCATTCGTAAAAGTGGATCTAGATCAAACTAGAATAAACTATCATGAACAAACATATGGACGAGCATAGTGAACACTTTTCCTTTAATTATTTACTTATAATATTGGAAAACATTGCATCAGCTGTTTGTTACATTTATTCACTAGCGGAACACAGCAACGCGGAATGCTTGCAGAATCGCTTAAACTTCACACAAATCTGTACAAGATGCTATGTCTTTGTTACATAAAAAGTATATTTAGATTTGGCTTATGTGTTATACTTGATATATCTTGTAAAACTATATTAACTGTAAAGTTTAATCAATTATGAAGGAACAGACGTGGAAGACAAAAGATTTAGATTTTTATTTTGAAAATATTAATACACACAAGTATTTAACATTACAACAATTTATACATCAAATTTTTTAGTTGGTTTACAATTTAGAAATGAATTTGTTTCTGGAAAAAGTCTTTTGTACAAATTGATTTATTTTGCGATAAAGAATTATTTAAGTATTAAAGTAATAGTATATATCTAACGTACTAAATCTGGAAATTATCTATGAATATCTAGACGATCTAAATTTTGATAACTATTTTTGCTAAAGAAACTTGTTTTTCTCATTTAAAATATGAAATATTAGAAATTGTAGATTACTGGCACTTATAGTACTTAGCCACACATTTATTTGTCTGTGTAGTACCAATGATTAAACATCTATTATGTCCATTTGCCAGATACATCGTGTGAATTTTACATCGAGCGTTGCTTACACCAAAGGGCCTTACACATGCATGTCGTGACAGTCTCTCCTTCTCTCTCTTTTTCTTTTGATGGCAGCAAAGAGAAGAAAGAGGAAAGCGTAAGCTACGTATACACGTATATACGAAGTATATGTGAGTTCACGAGATGATGTCACCGCGGCCGAGTGCACATCGTGACGTTATCACTTAATTTTAGATCGTCGTATCTCTCATTTAGGTTTGCGAGGCGCCGCCGTCTCGCAATGAGTGAAAGCTTACTCCGCGATGTTACCAAAAGCTCGTAACAATGGATATATTAAACGTTACACATCTGTTGTTAATTGATGATAATTTTATGAATGAAATTCGTTCAATAACTCTGAAGAAATTTACAATTTGTTGAGAGAATTAATATAAAGGGTGTTTCAACAAAAAGTGTAGGATTTGTTTTTTTAATAATACAACAAAGAATTGCGATAATCAAGATTTCTTTATTCCGTTATAGAGTAGAGACATGTAGATTATGTGTGGAACAATACATCATCCAAATGGTCGCCTTGGCCCTTCCTGCAGACCCTCACTCTTTTCTCGAAGTTTTCGATCACTTTTTCGCAAAGATGCTGTATTTCAGCAATAACGGCTTCAATGTTGGCTTTGAGAGCGTTAATAGTCTGCGGATTGTTGGCACAGACTTTCCCTTTAACGTAGCCCCAAAGAAAGAAGTCTAACGGTGTTAAATCGCATGATCTTGGTGGCCAATTGATGTCACCGTTGCAAGAAATAACACGACCAGGAAATTTGGAGCGCAATAAAGCGATCGTTTCAAGAAGAGCCGAGGCGGCCATTTGGATGATGTATTGTTCCACACATAATCTATATGTCTCTACTCTATAATGGAATAAAGAAATCTTGATTATCGCAATTCTTTGTTTTTTTATTCAAAAAACAAATCCTACACCTCTTGTTGAAACACCCTTTATTATACTAGATCTGTACCATAGATTATAAATTAGTGGTATAGTTTAGATTTAGGACAATAATTGTATGAAAAATGTAATATTTATTGAAGAAATCTGGGCGCGAGAGATCAATATGAAGTCGCATAGATTTTCATATCAATATCCTAGCAACAATGTACTGTTTTATCATCGCATATCTACTTGTTTGATCGCTCGCCAGTGTAATATGCAACAAGCCATTTGTGCGTTGTTCGATTAATCAGAGAAAGAAATATTGAAACAACACTTGAGTATGTGACTCGGATTAAGTCACATTACTACAGCTAGTAATTTCGGCGATGCTTTTAATTCGATATTGCTGCGCTGCAATATGCGTAATACAATACAAATTGTAACCTCAAGTCCGCGCACCATATTTAAATACCTATTTAAATATTGTAATTCAATTAATATTGCTGGAGCTGTTGTATACAATTACAACATCGGTTTACTATGGATTTTGTTTTGCGCAATTATCCGTGAGAGACACGAGTAATTATAAATACGAACAAGAATAATAAAATGTAATTATAAAGTAAAATATAATGGTATATATCTATTCCGCTATTTAGTATTACAGTTATCGTTAAAACTAGTTATCCAACTTTAAATCTTATTTGTTTCATATGAGAATCATCATGACTATACTCGATATCTCAGATATAATTGCCCCCTCCATATCAAAGGAACAAAAGTTAGAGCCAAAACAAATCGTAAAACTTACAAGCTGAATCACTCTGTATATATATAAAAAATATCTCGTGTAGCTGTAAGGGGGGCAGGGGTTTATTCTGCCCCTTGTTAGCTACCTTAATTGTGAAACTAACCGATCCTTTGGAAACGCGGGTGTCTTTGTACCTAACGCGAACGCGAGTATTATCTGGAAGAGATAGACCTCACGTGGAAAGGAGGAAAATGTCAGGAAAAATGAGGACTAAGGAATAAGGATACCAGGGCGCACACCAATAAACTGTCTGTGTCCGTATAACCACCATATAAATATATTTAACTTGTGAAACGCTCAAATCGCGTACATTCACGTACATTCGGGAAAACGGGCCCGATCGCGTGTTCACTCGTCGTCTTCTCGATCTCTCTGGCTCTCTGAGCCGGCAACCGTCCGCTCCGCCAATCCGGGCACACGCCGATGCGCATTGCCCTTTCGCGCAAACCCGTAACTCAAGCGGCCAATCGCTAGCCAAGTCGCCGCGGCGCACGCACCCTAATGAGTAACGTGATCGGTAAGGCACCGTTCACAACCGATTACCTTACATAGCGATAGATATGGATTTCTGATCTTTAATTGTATTTATCTTAAGATTGCAATTTGTACTGTTGTAAAATAGGAACTAGATGGCCACATTTAGTGCAAAATGATATGAATACCAGTTTTAAAAAATGAATAAAGTCAGTTAAGTTGAATAATAATTGGCTCGTCTATAGACAAACTATAAAATTCAAGAGTAATATGAATCTAAAGCGCGGATGTACGTGTGATAAAACGATTTCTTTTTTTCTTTTTAAAACACCAGCATTCTACAAAGCACCAACTGAGGAATCTCTTGGGTGCAGTAGTTAAATTGGAGATCATTCACGACTTTATCTCTTGATGATTGCTAAAGGGACAAATAATGCGATATGTATGGTTATTCGGAGTAACCATATCAATATTTCCTTGCATTACATTTTGGAATGAGAAAAATGGCGCTCGCTTTTGTGTTGTAAATGCAAAATTTAAAAACTCAAGACTTAAATATTAGGATTTAACCATAATTTAAGCGAATGAAGTTTCAATTTGTTATTGATAAGAAAAGAGAGAACTGTCTTTTATTTGCTTTTAATCTTTAAGGAAAAACATAACTGTATATTCTCAATTACCAATATATTTCTTTTAAATTAATCAAAAATTATTGCATAATCTCACCATTAATCGCGGAGTAATAGTTGCATCCGAATAGCAATTTCAATCATGATGTATCTGCAGGGTTGACGTCAATTATCCAGGGTGGAAAAAACTCCCTCGGTTTTTTCCAATTTTGTCCGCCACTGAAGAAATATATGTGTTGGACAAAATGGACAAAACTGGAAGAAAAAAAAATACAAACTCAGAAAAAATGAACTTTATTAAATAAAAACCTTGATTTTTAATCAACAAAACAAACTCTTTAAACATAACATAGGACATAAATAATATCACAAAACGTTCATTAAAATGGGCTAATAAGAGATAGCGCGGAAGACAATGCACAATAAAATCGATAAACCGATTTAATACAACTTTGAATTAATTTAATATAATAAAATTCAAATTACAATAACTTTTTTCGTACGATAGGTATAAAAATTAGGCAAATGAGAGTACAGCGCGAAATTCGGTGCGCAAAGAATTCAACAAATATAGTTACATTCTTTAAATTAAAAATATATTGTACGTTTCGGCTTCATTTAGAGCCATCTTATCTTCAGCAATACAAAAATTCGGGACGACGAATCTCACGCTCACAAGTCCACAAGACAAGCCAGCATTTCTCTGTTAATTCCAATCTTCAACTATGGTTGGATAGACAGGTGAAAATTAAAATTTAGTGACTGAGGCCTAAATTTCATAAAGTAACGATTTTAATAAGTTAGAAAAACGCCGATTCAATAGAAAGGAATAAAAAGGCTGATTCACCAGCAAACCACGAGCGTAAGGACAGTCCGAAATAATATAACAAAAATTCGTAGTCACATCAAATATTTAACAATTATAAGTTCACTTACCTGTCATCGGTTCGACTCTGCACATCTTATTATAACCTGACATTTATTAACTTATTTTTCTCATTTTTATAATTGTTAAATATTTGATGTGATTATATATAAATTTTTGTTATATTATTTCGGAATGTCCCTTACGCTCGTGGTTTGCTGGGTGAGTCAGCCTTTTTATTCCTTTTTATTGAATCGGCGTTTTTTTAACTTATTAAAATCGTTACTTTATGAAATTTAGGCCTCAGTCACTAAATTTTAATTTTCACCTGTCTAAACCATGGTTGAAGATTGGAATTAACAGAGGAATGTTGGCTTGTCTTGTGGACTTGTGAGCGTGAGATTCGTCGTCCCGAATTTTTGTATTGTTGAAGATGGCTCTAAATGAAGCCGAAACGTACGACTTAACAATATATTTTTAATTTAAAGAATGTAATTATATTTGTTAAATTCTTTGCGCACCGAGTTCCGCGCTGTACTCTCATTTGCCTAATTTTTATATCTATATTTTAATTTCGAGAGTCCTTTCATATTTAACTTTTTCGTACGTTTTGGCTAACTTTTTAGCCATCTTCAGCATAGAGAATGAATAATATCTACCTAATAAAAATAAAGAAACCAGACGTATATTTAGACTAAAATTTATATCTTAAAAGTTAAAAAATAAAATATAAATTTTTTAATTAAAAATCGTCCATATCTTCTTTTTGATTAACAATCATATTGTGCATTCGTCAGCTGGCAATAAGTTTCGATGCTTTTTATTTTACCGACTTTATTTTGTCCATTTTGTACATTTCGTCTATTTCTTCCATTTTCTTCCAGTGCCCCGGACAAAATGAAAAAAAGTCGACAAAATGCCAACCCTATGTATCTGCATGAATTAAAACTTGGAATACAACGAGTCCTACATACTTTGCTTGCGTGCGCCTGTACATATACCTACGAGTGTCACATTGTTAACAACGATGGCTTTAATGCCTTGTGCATGGCGTGTGTACTCGTTCAAGTGACAAGTCGACGGCGATTCGCCGAAGCTTAAGTACTTGACAACGGTCAATTCTTTCGTGTTTTGAGGATGTCTACACTTGGCTATTGAGCATGCACAAGTATGTTTAATTTGTGCACCAATAACATTTCTTGTGTCACTTGTTTGCCTCTCGCTTTTGAATGCTCTTCGGGTTTGCTGTCAGTGCCAAATGTCTCTTTCGAGAGCATGTATAACTAACAGTAATAACGTCACATGTGCTATCGCAAAAGTGATCTTTACGGAAAACCTGATATTGATTGAAATGATCAATAAGCCACTAACTAAAAAATAAGTAGTAAAAATAGCTTGATAATAAAACATAAAACATTTCACTGTACAATCTTTTAATCTGGATAGAGTTTGATTGAATGAATTGAAAGGAATGATGATTGTTTTTGTATATATATTGTAGCAGACGCGGATAAAATTTAAGAATATAAGGGTTAAAGATTGATAGATTCAGGTTTTAGTAAATCGTGCTTTAATTTATCGCGAATAAGAACTTATAATTTTTCACACGATCTTAAATGGTTTTTAAATAGAATTTTAATCTTATTTTATTGAATATGAAATATCAAAATCTGAAATATCTTGCTATATATGTTTGATTGCCAGAACATGAATATTGCAACGACATTATTTACGTGTATGATGCAGGCTTTATATTAATTAATAATCTATGATCTATAATTTTTTGATATTTTTGATGTTGCGCTATTTTCTTTCCTGATTTAACGCCAGCGCCCAGAGTTGATTAATTACGTTCGTGTTTGATTGAGTTTTACTTTGGTATTGGCCCGAGTTCTTGACACGCGACCGCATTTATTCCCCTATTTATTATACCAGATCGTTATCGTTAACTTTAATATTCCCGTACTCGACTTTCTCCAATCTTTCCATGTCGCGTGAGCTTTATCTCGAGCGTGGCATCATGCGCATTTACCTGCCCTGAATGCAGTTTCTATTTGACTTTGTGTAACCATCCATTTCACATTCTACAAAATTCTATAGAATAAAATTATTTTACTGTTTATAATATATAAATATATAAACACTGTTTATAACTCCCTATAACAACATTGTCGGTATTTGCATAATTATTCGCTTATTTTTTATTTTTTATTTCTTATATATGTTAATTATGTAGTAGTATCGTCATAATTTTAATGCGGTTAATTAATGCGAAAATTTAATATCTTGATAACTAAATATTTGATTAAATATTTTGAACAATACATTTATAATATATGATAACTTTTATACGATTGTGTCGTAAGTAAAATTGCAAAATTTAATGTACAGAAAAGAAAGAAAATATTTTTATTTAAAATATATTTTCGTAATTGCAGTTTAATATTGAAATATGTTTTAATAAATAAATCAAAATATATTCTAAATGTGTCGCAGAAATAGAATTAATGAGGCATGATCAAAATCTTTTGTTTTAAAATATATGAATTTGAAACAACTTTATTTCGAAAATTTTAATGATACATTCTTTCGTCCATGCGAATAAGTTTCTTTATATATTACATAAATATTTTTAATGTTTAATGTAAACATATCACAGGGTGGAACGTAATTTATGGTACAACGGGGGAAAAAATATTTCTCTTGAAAAAAAATTAATCGAAAATGTAGAATAAAATTTTTTCGTTTCTGAGATAATCGAATGTCAAAATATATTTTCATATAAAACATAACATATCTCGTAAACTATTCAGTTTTTGATAATCGTACCTTAATATTCTTATGTGTAGTATAACGAGATGAATCAATTAAAAGCAAAGAAAGCACATAGTTGACTTTAAAAAAATATGTAATTGTAAATTGCAAATTGTATAATTTTTTTAAAAGCAACTATGTGTTTTCGTTACACCAATAGATTCATCTCATTATTCTGTGCATAAAAGTATTAAGATATGATTATCAAAAAATAAATAGTTCACGAGATATATTATATGATGTTTCATGTAAAAATATGTCAATTTTCAAATTCGATTATCTCGGAAACGAAGCATTATACGAAAAAATTTTATTTTACATTTTTGATTTGTTTTTTGGAGGAAGGAGGAATCATCTACTTCTTGTGATTATACCACGTAATTCATGGTTGTACCACGAATTATGTCCCACCCCGTATATCGCAATGAGTCCATTAACTTCGTGAAATAGTATAGTGAAACAGCATGGTGTAGCGAAAGTGCCTTCTCTACATAAAGGTGCTGCCTATTCATGCCAAGTTCGCTTGGCTTTGTGCCAAAGTATACATTTCATAAATTTCATTAATAAATCCAAAGGTTAAGAAATGAAAAGATTAAGAGACGAATGCTGTATCTTATAATGTAATATTTATAAAACTGCGAATGAAAACAAATACATTTTTTAAATGCTAAATTATTTTATAATATATGTATAATTAATTCATATATAATTTCTATGTATATAATATTTTTATATATGTTAGGTTATATTTATATCAGTATTGTTATCTTTGTTAAAAATTAGCCAAAACATGGCAATAACAAGAAAATAAATTTAGAAATGTATTTTAATGAAAAATATATAAAAATATCTAAAAATATATAAAAATATATATAAATATATAGAAATCACAACTATGATAAGTTTCAAGATTTTTATCTCTTTAAAATTTAATTTAAAAAGGAAAACATTATTTATAAAATAATTATATATTAAACTAAAAGACCTTTTTAAATTACTAAATTGAAAGAGTTATAGAAAAAGTATACGATCACAAATCTTAAGAATTTAAAAATATATATTTTTATAGAAGAATACTTCAATACAGAATGATTCTTAAGATTTATTTCAATTGCATAATGAACAATCTTTCTCTAAAACTATCTTACTTTCAGTTCATTAATCTTACAAAAAGTAAAGGATGATTGTTCCATAAAAGGACTATTGATTTGATTAAACTCCTTTTGTTCAACAACAAACAACATCATTCCAAAAGAAAGGATCCAGATGCAATGGAGCAATTTATCAATAGCACGAATTCACGCTTCTGGTATTGAAAAGATTTTTGTCACTTGGATTTGTGAATAAATATCCATTTCATATAAAGATATCGATACAAAAAGACATGAATTTCATCCTTTTCATGCACGGCGTAAAATAAAATTCCACAAATCTTATAATGGAATATATTGGATTGGAAAGACAAACGAATACACCTCAAGAAAAGCAGCGTGTCGCGCAGAATGAAAACGAGTTTACCAAAAATTTGCCCTTTCACCGGGCGGATAAATGTCCCGGGTTGAAAGTTTTCTCTTGTTAGCTCGTTCGAAGGTCAGTGTCCGTGTAACGAGCAGCAGTCTGCTGGTAATCCCAGCGAAACTACCAATAAAGATTAGTTTCGTTCTTGACGCCATTTATCTTAAGACGTCATCTTATCGTCACCGATATAGCCTTTCGGGGTAATCCGATATTCATCAGAGAACAAAAAAGATATTTATAGATCTTGAAATAGAATTTACCCTCCCTAGTTTTTAAAAATTTATCAACTTTTTAAAATCTATTTTTCTTTTACTTCTCTTTGCGATATAAAATATTTTATATATTAAATCACTCAACGTAAACGAATGCGGATACTTCTAAATTTATAGTTTTATAAACATACATATACATAAACGCGATGTTAATGCAGTTAATAAATTGTTACTGCTGTAATTGTCTGATAATAATCTGTCAGTTACATTAATCGTCGCTGCAGACGATTCTCTTGAATGAATTAAGCATTGCAATGAGTTTCGATTAATGCAAAGAACAAGTTCATTTAACGCACATTTAACATTTTTAACGTGTAATGATATGTAAAAATGTATAATAAATTATAAAATATTATGGCTCTTTTTCTATGATGATACGCGTTAGAAAAAAAAATCTGGCCAATTTCGCCATTTCTTAAAAAAATTTCCGCGAGAGACTATCAACGGACAGAGAAAATGAGGAACAGCTGTAAAGGGTTTTTTTTATTGTTGCTTCGAAAGGCGCATTTAAAACAATAGCAGTAATGTTTCGTTCAACCTTTTACCTTCCAAGAATAATTAAGGAATTCTGCTTCATTTTTCTCCTGATTGACCTGTTGACATTATTTGAACAATGTGATGTACAAATTAGATGATGCATAAAATAAAAAAATTTGTCTATATACGGTTGAGACAGCAATATTAAGTTTTGCAGTAAAAATTCTGCAAGCTTAATTTATCACTATCAAGCTAAAATAAAATATCACTTTTTTAGGGAATGATCTCATTTTTACATAACGTCTATTTAACGTACATTTGTTAGCGTGAGACGTTATGATAATTGCAATATGCGAATAATAATGGTAGTAAAACCATAAAGGCATCCATATGAGAGTACAAATGCAAAAATTACTAAGTTGATTATATCAACTGCAATTGACGCTATTGTCGCCTTATTAAATTTTAATTGTGAAATAATAAATGTGTCGTGAAGGGAGGAGACAAGAGATAAACAGAGAAAGAGATAGAAGGAAGGGAGAGAAAAAGAGGCGAAAGAGGCAAAAAATTAGTTGATAATCAATCTTTAGATGATATAATTAAAGCATCCAAAATAATGGGCCAATATTGATCAAATTTATATCATGAGACTTGTTTGCAAAATGCACGCAAATACAGGTCGCGAACGAAAGCGAATGAATGACCGTTAAAACTCGGGTTTGTATATCTATCGGGCGTCACCGGTCGCATCCTGCTCATTGTGGAAGTATGTATCCCATTAGCGGTAATCCGATATTTCTGGTAGAACGCAATTACGCGGTAAAAAGCAGGTTCAACAAACCGAATTAAATTGAATGCGTTCATACGGAAAAAGCAACGTACTCTCTTTCTCTGTGTCATAAAGTTAATGCTTCTTGTTTTGTAAATAAAATTTGGTAGTTTTACGCATAAGAGTAGATATCTATTTAGATAGATAAATAGAGTAATAATACAATCTAATAGAAATAAAAGTTTGTTTTATATATATACAGGGTGACCCATTTTAAGTGCCCACCTCAAATATCTCTTGAATAATGCATTTAAAAAAAATGTTTTAAATAAACCTACTCTGTTTCGAGGGGGACATCTTATGATGGACACATGTTTTTTCTAGGTGGTGGTGTTCCTGAGATTTTAAGGTAACCTTTGTTTTTTTAAATGGAATCATATGATTTTCTTTATATAATTGTATTCCTCGAGATCAGTATGTAGTGCCCCTACTATGCACCGATGTCGCCACAATCTTTTCAGTTTAAGTTTTTCGTTCCGGTCCACATCTCTGACGTTTCGTAATTCATTCTTCTTCTTTGTGCCGATCACGCCACACGGTTTATTCAGAAATTACACGAAAATGGGAAAAAGAAGACATTGCTTATCGGACGATGAGAAACGAGAGAAAGAATTACAGAAGCGAGTAGAAAGATTGGAAGAAAGGATTCTACGACAGAAAGGAGAAAATTACGAAAACAAGCATAGTAAGTATTTACAGGTTAAGGCTGAAAGGAACGGCCAGGCCTCGCTCATTGTTTTCGGACGGCGTTGTAGCAAGGAAAAAGAATGGATTTTTTTTGTCCAACCAATAAACCAAAAAGATGTGCCATCGATGTGACATCGGATGGTACATAATCCTGTGCTTAATTCGGTACGCGACTCATCTCGTGATCGTCCAACGATTACGAAAGATAAACGCCAGATGGAAAAACAATGTAACGCTTTACGTTGCGGTACAACCGACCCGTGAGCAGATATCACTCACAGTCCTTTTTTTCCGTTCTTGGTTCTATTTCCTTTTTTCTTTTCTTTTGCACCATAATAGGTGACGGAAGACACGATTCAAGGAGGTCATCGACAGTAAGCAGATCGCGTAGTCGATCTCACAGGAGAGACTATCACGACTATGATCGCTACGACTCAAAGGGGTTTCGTAGACATCAGTACCGTGGCAGTCACTGTAGCGAACAGGAGAATCGAGACAGATATAAGTATTATTATGATGACGATGAGTACTCGAAACACAGTGCCTATAGTAGCTATAGACGGGAACAAGATCATTCGCCTATGGATCGTAGAAGGAATTCAAAGAGTAAGTCACGAAATAACGTGCGTGGCTCACATGACTCGGGTTCCCGTTCGCCTGATCCAATAGGTGAAGATAATTCCAACGACAACGCTACACAGCAAAATGTACAAACTGTCACGGAGACAACAATAGATAATGAGAGCATCCCAGCAGTCACAACTGACAGCAGTGGCAAGCTCACAGGCGGTACAAAGCCTCCTGCAGAGGCTATATCGTCGGAAGTTCAAGAGGATGAACTAGAAGCTGAGGTTCTGGAAGTATTTGGAGAACGTATCAGGCCCGAGCGAGTGTTAGCACCAGCAGTACACAGTCATCTGGCAACGATTTGGTGCAAAATTATCGAAAAAGGGTTGCCGGCGGAGAAATGAAAAGCAACTTTTAAAAAGTTTCCACCTCCGAAAAAAATTGCGTTTTAATGGATCCTTCAAAATTAAATTTGGAGGTTAAGGCAGCCTTGGACAATACAATCCAAAAAAGAGACGATTGAATTGTTGAGAAACAAGAGAAGATCGCTGCTTCGCTCACTGGTGTCGGAAGAACGATAGAACTTTTGTTAAAATCGAATCTTGCTGGAAAAAAGGAAATTTTGGAACCACTTACGGGCGTCGCAAGACTGCTGGCTGATCTACAACACGACGAAACATCTATTCGAAGGAGTTTGGTTCTAAAGAACGTCAAGGCACCCTTCAAAGATACGCTGAAGGATGTGTCATCCGACGAGTGGCTATTCGGAAAGGATCTTAACGAAAAGATAAAAGCTGCAAAAGTTTTGTAACAGTCGACGAAGGATCTGAAACCGTCGTTTAAACAATCATCTGACCGAGGACAGAATTCAAAAAACTTGAAGGGCCCGCCTCACCAAGGTCAGTACAGGTCGAGGACCAATTTGAAGGGAGGCGGGTACAGACAGAATTTCAGTCGGAGCAACAGCTACACGGAGAAAATTTTATATTAAAAATTACTATGTATGGCAATAGCCGTGGACCATGCTGGAATTATAAAAATTTTTACTATGTTTTCACAAAAGAGTTTAATAATTATTAATATAATAACATAGTAAAAAATTTTATAATTCCAGCAATGGTCCACGGCTACTACTATACATAGTAATTTTTAATATAAAATTTTCTCCGTGTACAGTCGGGGCAACAAGTCCACTTCTCGGGGGAGAAGCCATTATCAAAAACAGGAACAGACGAATGCGAAGAAGAGCAATTAAACGTAGGTAAATTCGCCGGTAGGTTGGCTCGCTTTAAGCACAGCTGGTCTGAGGTGACTTCAGATGAGACTATACTGAGCTGGATTATGGGTTACACTATACCTTTTACGTCTGAACCATATCAACAGACCTCACCTACCGAACCTCGTTGGTCAAATCAGGATAGATATTTAATTCGTGAACAAATCGAAGCCTTGGTAGAGAAGGGCGCGATACAGGGTTGCCAGTCTGAGTCGAAACAATTTATTTCCAAAATTTTTCTTGTACCAAAACTTGATGGATCACATCAATTGATCCTCAATTTAAAACAGTTAAATGAGTTCATAAAGACTGAACATTTTAAGATGGAAAACGGCAAGACAAATTTTAACTCGCGAATGCTTCATGGCATCCATTGATTTGAAGATATTATCTAATCCCAGTCGCAAAAACGGATCAAAAGTTTTTACGATTTATCTTTGGAAATAAGTTGTATGAATTCACCTGTTTACCTTTTGGGCTCAATAGAACTCCATACACCAAGTTGCTAAAACCGATCGTTTTGTATCTTAGAGAGCGCGGATATTTGTCAGTAGTATACTTGGACGATTTATTCTTATTAGGGAATTCATATGCAAAATGTTTAAGAAATGTTCAAGTAACCAGGCAATTATTTGAGAGATTAGGTTTTATCATCAATGATAGGAAAAGCCAAGTAATTCCCTCCACAAGATGTAGATTTCTTGGGTTCAATTACAATTCTGCAACGATGAGTACTGAGCTTCCAGAGGAAAAGAAGGAAAAGACAGCAGAAGAAATTGAGAAATTTAGTAAGATAAGCCATTGTACTATTCGAGAATTCGCCGGGTTGGTAGGCACTCTAGGTTCGTGTTGCACAGCTTTAAAGTATGGTTGGGTCCACATGAAGGACTTTGAAAGAGCAGAATTCTTAGCACTCATAGTGAATAACGGGAATTTTGAAGCACGTATATTACTCAGTGACGACTTGCAGATAGATTTTGAGTGGTGGAAGACAAACATTAAGAAAGCTATACGTTCGATTAAACAGTTTAGAGCAGTTTTAGAAATTTTCTCAGATGCATCGCGTTCAGGATGGGCCATTGGAACTAGGAAGAACAAGCTTATCATATCAATTACTTGGAGTTATTGTCGGCCTTCTTCGCCTTGAAATGCTTTGCGGAAAAATTGAGAGACTGTGATGTGCTATTGCGAATCGACAACACTACCGCCATTGCTTACATAAATAAGATGGGCGGTATTCAGTTTTCAATATTAGGTAGATTGGCGAAAGAGATTTGGAAATGGTGCGAGAAAAGTATTAACATTTGGATTTTTGCATCCTACATTTTATTTCGAGACAATGTTGAAGCAGATTTTGAATCTAGACGTCTTGAACCAGAAACAGAGTTCGCCTTGTCATGTTCAGCCTTCCAAAATATAGAAAATAGATTTTGCAAGCCCGAGATAGATTTATTTGCAACAAGGACGAACACAAAATGCGAACGCTACGTTTCCTGGTCAAGAGACTTTCCCTGGTTCATTCGCAGTCGACGCATTCACGATAGATTGGGGTCAGTATTTCTTTTATGCCTTCCCACCGTTCGCAATAATTTTACGAGTATTACGAAAGATCGAAGACGATGGCGCTAGAGGTATAGTTGTGGTACCACACTGGCCAGCTCAGGTCTGGTTTCCTGTCTTTACGGCCATGCTGGATGGCGAGCCGATTTATTTTAATCCGCATTTGAACCTGTTACGTTCTCTGAACAGATAGCCACATCCAATTTGGAAAAGGATTATTCTGGTTGCCGGGGTGCTGTCCGCGAAGCGCTAACGAAGAGGAAGGTACCAGAGGAAGCGCTTACCGTCATGCTGTCTTCGCTGTCAGAATCATTGCTCAAACAATACGATAGCTGCTTAAAGAAGTGGTGGTCCTTTTGCCGTAAAAATGCCATCGATCCATACAGTTGCGACATATCACAAGTAATGAAATTCTTGATAGCAGAGTTCGATAAAGGGGCTTCCCATGATACACTGAATAGCTGCCGGTCAGCGATCGCTCTGTTGCTTGGACCAGAATTGGGAGAAAATCCTCAAGTACGGAGGCTGTTTAAAGGCTTGATGAGACTTCGACTTGGGAAGCCAAGATACGAGTCGACGTGGGACCCACGAATTGTTTTAAATCTTTTTTCGCAATGGGGGCCGAATGATGCAATTACTTTAGAAAGACTCACACTTAAGTTGGTAACATTGTTGGCCTTAGTCACAGCACAACGCATGCAGACGCTCGCGTCAATTGACATTAGGAATGTACGAAGATCTACGGACTTAATTGAGATTAAAATTCCGGACAGGTTAAAGACGTCAAAAATAAATAAGGCACAGCCAACCTTGACTATCCCCTTCTATAAGGAGAACACTAGCGTCTGCGCGGTTTCGACGTTGGAAAGGTATTTAAACAAAACAAAGGAGTTGCGAGGAACAGAGACTCGGTTATTTGTAGCACTCAAGAAACCTCATAGAGGTGTATCCAGCCAGACCTTGAGTAGGTGGATAAAAAAGACCCTTATGGAAAGCGGGGTGGATACAGATGTTTTCGATGCGTACAGTACTCGTCATGCGTCAACCTCCACAGCGAAAAGAAGTGGGGTTAACATAGACACAATTAAAAGAGCTACGGGATGGACGGAGAGATCTGGTACCTTCGCTAGATTTTACGACAGAAATATTATTGCAGATAAGGAAACCTATGCAAAGGCTATTCTAGATAGAGTAAATAATTAACACTTCGTTTCATAAATGTTTAAATATGTTCTAAATCATTTTAAAAAATAAACTGGTGCATGGAATTTCTGAGACACTGAATCTCTGCCGTAACGAACTTTGAATAACTACATACTGATCTCGAGGAAGAGGCGCGCAATACAATTAAATGATTAAACGAACTTACCTGTAAGTGAAGTTCTATCATAATTGTATGAAGCGCCTCTTCCGAAGAGATCAGACCCACCCAATAGATTTCTTTCCCCCTTTTTTCTAATGTTGTACACATTAGAAACCCTGATGGTTACGGCAGCATTTTGAATAAATGAGTTACGAAACGTCAGAGACGTGGACTGGAACGAGAAACTTAAACTGAAAAGATTGTGGCGACATCGGTGCATAGTAGGGGCACTATATACTGATCTCTTTGGAAGAAGCGTTTCATACAATTATGATAGAACTTCACTTACAGATAAGTTCGTTTAATCGTTTAATTCTTCCAGTTATTTGGCATATAGTTTTTTTGAAAAGCAACCATGCGTTTTCCTCACATCAATTAATTCATCGCGCTATTCTACGCATAAAAGTATTAAGGTACAGTTATCAAAAAATGAATAGTTTACAAGATATTTTATATATTTCATGTCAAAATATATCAGAATAAAATATAAAATATTTCGCAAATTATTAATTTTTTGTTATCTTAATACTTTTATATGTTAAATAACTGAAGGAATTATACAGGGTGTCTGACAAAAAAGTACCCAATCGAAAAATGGAGGTAGATTGGATCAAACCGAGACGAAAAGTCATGTTCCATTTTGCAAAATTCGCAATAGTTAATAAGTTATTAATTAATACGTCTGAGCGAATGAGCGCGTGGAAAGCGGCAGGGCGGACTCGGTAGGCATGTACAAAGGGGTGTGGCGCGCGGCGAGTGGCGAGGAGCGTGCGACGTGCGGAGCGTGACATATGAGCGTGACATTATTAATTAATATAGTATTAATTAATAACTTATTAATTATTGCGAATGTTGCAAAATGGTACATGACTTTTCGTCTCGGTTTGATCCAATCTACCTCCATTTTTTGATTGGGTACTTTTTTGTCAGACACCCTGTATAAAGAAAATCATATAATTTCTTTTAAAAAAACAAAGGTTACCTTAAAATCTCAGGAACATCTCCACCTAGAAAAAACCTGCGTCTATCATAAGATGTCCCTCTCGAAACAGAGTAAGTTTTACTTGAAACATTTTTCTTTAAAATGTATTGTTCAAGAGATATTGTATAATGAACTTTTATTTCTATTAGATTGTATTATTACTCTACGACATCATTATTTTAGTAAATAATATATTTTGTTAAAAAGAATACAATATATATTAAAGATATTAATAACGTTATTACAGTTGGATTGGAATTAATAATTAATTAATGTTGAAGATTTCACAAACGTTTGTAATGCGTAATAAACACGTTATAATTATAGTAGGCATAATAGGTATAGTTACTCAATAAATGCAATAGATGATAAAATTATTTCTGATTACTGATTATAAATTAATAATTTTTCTAATGTTACATAAATTGATAAACAAGTATCAGTTGATGATTTCTTTGAAATAATAAAAAATAATAAAAAATTTTAATTGCGGCTTTAATTACTTTATAAAACCGTTGCAGGAAAAATATCATAAATGCTCATTGTTCATTGGTCTTTTGTTAAATGAATCTTCTCTCAACATCAACTTCAACTCAACAAACAAATTCAACGCAGGCGCGAAGAAAGTTAATTATAATTGCGCATATAAATGGTGCCACGCGTAAACTTCGCGATAATTCTCTGATTTGAATAAATTATTCGTCGGCTGTTGGATATGCTGTATGGTTAAACACTGTGAAAAAAATAGAATTCGCAAAAACTACGCAATTTCTTCTTGACGCGCGCGAAAGGTAATCTTAAATTATTATTTTAGAATAGTTATAATTATTATTTTAGAATAGTTATGTAGAAAGTCGTATAAACTTTTAGCGATTTCAAGATACGGGCAAAATTATAATCAAGTTTGTGTAAGATGGTACATATATGTATAAAAATAATATACAAGAAAATAATTTAAATATGTAAATATTAATCAATTGCAATTATATATTTGAAAGAAACAAAATTTTATATTTATATATTATAAATCTTTATAATCTTTACCTTCTCTCTCCTCCCCCTCTCCCTCTCATTTCACAATACACAATAGATTTATATTTACGATACTAAAAATTTTGTTACTTTTATTATCTTTATAAGCAATTATGTTTACAAGCCACAATAAGAAACATCAAAAAATTGGCTTTTTATATTTAAGAAATATACATGCCATATAATTTATTATGGAAATTAATGTATTTCTATCATTCACGTGTTAAATTACAGACATATTAAACAATATATTATATATTTTTAATGTCGAATAAATTGTATTGATATTATGGGACTTATTTGATCTTGTGTAAATTTCTTATACGGCGATTTTCTTGTTACAAAAGGACCTTTTAAATGTGTTACAATTGAATTTTGGGAGTTTTCCGGAGGGACCTGTAAGAAGTTAGCCCCCCACTTTTAAAATTAACATATTTTGACAGTTGTGCTGAATTGTGCTAGGTTTGTGCTATATTGTGCTAGAATATTAAAACCGTAATATAAAAAATACGTTAAAGAAAGGAAAAAAACGATTTTTTAGGTCAGCCCATTTTCCGTTTTTCCCAATTTTCTCAACGGTGCTGAGTTGTGCTAGGTTGTGCTAATATTGTGCTGAAGTATTACTTTTAAATTGTGATAACAAAAGAAGTTATAATAAAAAATAATAACAATTCTACATAAAACTAACGTTTACATTCGCATCAGTTATTTAAATAATATAAAACTGCATATTTTGGTTGGGCTAGCCTAGCACAAGTCAGCACACCATTCGGATTTCTTAGCACAACAATATTAAGGGCACTTTACTCTTGCGCG
>NJRQ01000466.1:118968-135264 GCA_003063805.1 Aphaenogaster ashmeadi
GATAGCACCTCAAGAGTTCTAACGAAAGTTATTAACACACTCCAAGCGCTTAAACTAATATTTAAAGAGATATCGTAATTTTTCTTACTTTTTTTTTGTGAAGTTGGCACCCCGAAAATTTATCAACGGTTTTTTTGCTTAATTTGACAGAACTATTTTTAATTTTATTAAGGAACTCTAGAACTCTTAGGGGTGCGTTCAGAACTGTAACAAAAATTTAATTTTTTTAAAAATGAGGTGCTAACTTCACAGAGGTGTTTTCAGAGAATTTTAGTCGAAATTGACTCTTCGAAGATTTTACTTCTTTTTTGCAGATACTAAGATATATTTTTCACGTATCACGTAAGACTTTTTTAAATTTTTAGATAAATTTCTCTTTGTTTTTTCAAAAATTTTTTTTAATATTTAAATATTGACATCTTTATGGCAGAATCTATTTTCTCATTCTTCTAGAAAATAAAGGAGAGAAAATGTTATACTTTATAAAATACCTTTTTTATACGAAGCCTCTATTTTTTCATTATTTTTTTAAATTCAAGAGACAAATAATTTTTAATATTTTTTTCATGATTGTGGAAGAATATGAAAGAAGAATTAGAAAGTTTAGGTACTAACAAATTTACTTCAAAGTTGCATCTAAAATTATTTTAATTTTACTTGAAAATTTAATTAAGAAATTAGGAAATTCTTAGGGAATTTTTTGCTAAAATTTTAGTAGGTATCCCCTGATATAAGTCATATTGTTTAATTACATTAATTAGTATAATGAAAAATCAATCTTTCGAGTTTAATAATTATCTTATGATTTATATATGAATATTGTTTTAAGAATTTTGCCATGTTTTTCTTAATATTTGATCACAAAATACTTAGGTTATTCATAGAATCTTTGAAACGATACCATAAAAATATTTAAATTAATCATACATATATAAATACGGTATAGTATTTAAAATATTGAGATTCCAAATCGCATTTAATATAAAAAAATTTAGTTGTCGATCTCCTTCCGTTTCGCATGTCCGTTCCTTCATCGACATAGCACTAAATAAATATGTTGTTTTTTTCTCATTTTTTAAGCTACTGTGCTAACTTTAGTCTTAAGCGAGCACAGTCACTGTTTTCTATAAAATGGCTGCAGCAACAAAATCCGAAATAGAGCAACAAAAGAGCACTATAAATTTCTGTGTATATTTTATTCGATTGTGCTAAAGTGGCTGTGTTATCTTAATAGACGTGACTAGAGATCCTCTAGTAGAGAGATGCGACATAATGAGCGTAAGGGATTGCGCGAAAAGAAAAGCCAGTTCTTGAGATTCTTTTATTGAAACACACACTCTTTTATATTCACAAACTGTACTGTTAACTTTGATGAATAAACAAAATTTTAAAGAAAGAGTAGGGTAAATGTAGAGTAAATGTAAGAGACGCGAGCGATTCGTGCGTACCGCTGCGGTGCGGTGTCCGTTTATTATCTTGTCCCTTTAACAACTTACGCCTGGCTACACGTTTCGCTAGAGTGGACGACTCTTCTTATCCCGCCCTCGCCTCTGAACAATGCCACAAAAATCCAAACACGCCGTCCCTATTATATTAACCCTTACAGGGACAGTGGGACATATACGTCCCACCTTTTCTCCCTTATATAGTTTTTTAAATGTCCTTTTGACATTTAACTATTAATATGCACATATTGATATAATTTATAGTTCTAAGAACTCAAACTATCATGTTCTAGTGATATCTTAAAGTGATAAACAAATTAAAACGAAAAAACGCGATTTTTTGTAATTAATTAGGCTGCACAAAAATTATTAAAACTAGAAAGCTGTAAATTTAAGTAAATGTTAAGCACACATTATTTTTTAATATATATATATATATATATATAATTTATTGAGAATTTTTCATGTGCTCATTTTTAAATAAAAAAATCTTGAACATGTGAAAGTACTAAAAGTAAGTGTTTTTTTTTTTTAACAAAAAGTAGTTTTTTGTGTATAAATAATGAAATATTTTATAAAAATTACTTTTTCATAATAACAATAATTCTTATAAAGAATAAAAGAGAATGAAAGAAAGCAAAATTTAATATGGCGGATAAATTCACCAAATATCTTTCAATTACTCTTCTATAATTGTACAAGATCTTTTATGCTTTTTGGACCGCTGATTATAAATCTTGGGCCAAATTTTAAAAATTATAAATGACTGAAAAACCTTTAAAATAATTTAAATAAATGCAGCATACATATTTAGAGATACATCAGTTTTTATCTTTTACGAAATTACGCTCATGTTACTCGTGAATGTATATTGAATATGGAACTATTCGAGCATTGATAAAGATAGTTGGCAGAGCCAAAAAGAAAATAAAACGGACAGAAATGTTAACAGAAATTTCATTGTCTGAAGCAAATTTCATCTGCGCTTGTTTATTTTTATCCAATATAATAAACTTTTGATAATTCCTTCGCTGTTAATGCCCTTCAATGCCCTATATACATAGACCAGCGGAGAGAGTGAGGGGGAGGGCAGGGGGAAGGGGAGGGAAGGGATGGGAAGAGAGAGAGAGGGAGGGAGGGAGAGAGAGAGATATGCGATAAAGTAATAAATAATAATAAAAAAGAGAAAGTTCTTTTACGAATAATGTCAAAACAATACTTCGAGAATTTTATACCAAATTTAGAAAACATTTTTTAAAAAACTTTTTTAAGAGACCTTTATTTGCAATTGCTCATTGTTCGAAAGTTATTTAATGTTTTGATATATTTTAGTTTAGATGAAATGGATGTCAAATCTGATAAACAAGGAATTTGTTATTGAATTTAAATCAATGATAATATAACGCATTCTATTTATATTTATTCTTAGAATTTGTGACATATGTTCAAAATTTACTGTCTTTGATTCTGATTTCCACGATAGTCACAGTGCCGCTAGTGAGGATTTTATAAAAAGCGAATAAACACTGATATTGAATCGCTAATTATAATAATGGACATTAATAATTCAACATTAATTTAGATTAAAGGTTTCAAAATTAATACTTTAGAATTGAAATGTTTGTAAATATAATATTATCTCTTTATAGGAGAAATTGTGGATTTAGTTGAATTAGACTCACATGAAATCAATAAGTTTGTCACAATGAAAAATATTTATATTTGCAGGAAAGAGTACAAGCTAAAGATCCACCGTCCCATTATCTGGCGAAGTTACGTACTTACCTGGATCCCACAGCATCAAGAAGCCATCGAGTATGTTGTTAAGTTAAAAGCTATTAACTTTTTAACTTTATTATTTAACTTTTAATTTTTTAACTAGTTACTACCCAACCCTGTGCTTATGCAATTCAGCACATGTTCAGCACTATTATTAATATTGCTATTTGTACATCGACCAATGACATTTAACGTTAAATATGTATTAAAAGTAAAAATAATGATTCAGAGTACTACAATCCGATTTTAAACATTATTCATGTATAAACTACAGTTTTTTAATCTTCTTTTTTGAAATAATAATTATACTGTTTCACGTATCCATCCGCAAGAAGTTCACTATCAAACGGATACTAATGATTACACAGTCGTATCGTTTCCTTATGTTCTTCCAGAAAAGGAAAATGGTCGGGGAATCTACGTCAACCCAAGTATTACGTGACTTGGAGATATCCTTACGCACAAATCACATTGAGTAAGTGAATCTATGTAGTAATTATTTAATCATCATAATAATTTATCGTTTATTTACCTTTTCGACTAATTTATCAAAAATATTTAAAACAAACGCACTTAACAAATGCGACATACTTTTCCGTTAAATATTTGCTCAATGAATGGTTTCAAATGAATCGGACTCTTTGAATTAAAATTTTCGAAGCGCTTGTAATCCCTCGATATATATCTAAAATGAAAAAAAGGAAAAGATATTGAAACTACATCCATTTCTCATTTTATGCTATGTAATTACATAGTCAGTTGTATAATCATTGATCACATAAATAATTGTACTAATATGATTCAGTGTAAAAGTTTATTTGTTTGTGATATTTCGACTTTTCGAAAACCTGTATTCTGAGCTGAACAGTATTGTAGATGGGTGAGAGAGTTCTTGGACGAAGAAAATCAAGGCCTGGATGCTTTGATAGACTATCTCAGCTTCAGGCTATTGATGATGCGGCATGAGCAACGACTCTTGGAATCCCACACAAGTTCCGAAGAAAAATTACAAACCGGTAATAAGTTAATTAGAAAACCAAAAAGGGAAAATCAGAGAATTTATCTTAGCCCATTAGATAATTATAATAAATTAGATTACGCTCTAATCTACTAAAATTGATAACAGTTATAAGATTTCTACTTACGATAAACTGTGAAGTAGGAACAGATAATTTATATTGGAGCCAAATTCCATATTTATCTAGAAAAATACTTACTTTTTGTTTAATCATAGATTGTGGCAATAATATAATAATATTATTATTAAAAGTGATATCATTACTTGTGATAAATATTTTTGAATAAAAGAAGAAAATTTTTCTCTTTTTGAATAAAGAGTATATAATTAGTTTAAGACATGCATATAAAATTAAAATAAATATATATTTATAAGACAATTAGATATAAATGAAGATATAGAACACCAGCTCGTGTTTGCAAAACAAAATCAGTAAGGAGAACGGCCAAGGAACGAGCGCAAAAATTAAAAATAACGAATTTATGAAATAAATAAATAATTTCATATCGTATGTGTTAATAATAAAACAAAACAACTTAAACGTTTCGACTACACACAGAGTCTTCTTCAGTAAAAAAATATAAAAATATAATAAATAAATTCACTTACATAAAACATTAAATTCGAATCAAAAACACACAAGAATAAACTCAACAAATCTAATAACCCCCATTCGACAATACATAGGTATCACCGATAAAAACAGCGTAATAAAGTAAGGAGGCTATACCGAAACTATCCCAAACTATCCTTTTTAATAATGCCTCCTTACTTTATTACGCTGTTTTTACCAGTGATATCTATGTATTGTCGAATAGAGGTTATTAGATTTGTTGGGTTTATTCTTGTGTGCTTTTGATTCGAATTTAATGTTTTATGTAAGTGAATTTATTTATCAATTTTTTTATTTTTTTATTGAAGAAGACTCTGTGTAGTCGAAACGTTTAAATTGTTTTGTTTTATTATTAACACATACGATATTAAATTATTTATTTATTTATTTATTTTATAAATTCGTTATTTTTAATTCGTTCAATTAGATATAAATGCTCTTATAACAAACTTATCGTAGATTAAACATAATAGTCAATAATAATCTTAATGAAGCAGGCACTGGCGATATTTCCTCACCTTTGAACAACGGATGTTTGAGACCGCCTCTTCACGAGCTTAAAGACAGTCCTGGAGTCAAAAGAAGATCTCGACATGTGGCACGCCTAAATATGGGTGAAGCAAAGGATGATATTCATGTTTGCATACTATGCATGCGTGCCATCATGAATAATAAGGTGAATATCAATTCTGGTACAAGTAGTAAATTAATATTTAATTATATATTTATAAAAACGAAAAAGATACTGACTCTTATTTTCAATTACCATTTTAATGTTTTTATATTATTGTAATTAAAAAGTAAGTTCTATATTGTAATTAGTAAATTCTGTAAATTGTAAGTGTAAACTGCTATAATTTTTGCATAACGAATTTGTATATTTTTATTGAAATTAAATAAACACGTATTATTTTGTATACGAATTTCAAATTGATTAGATTCTTTTGTACTTATTTAGTTTATTTTTAAAGTGATTGTGTTTTTAGGTTTTGATAAAATAGGTCATTGGATATAAACTTTTTTGCTCTTCGAGTTTAAAATTTTTTACAAAGATATTTGCATATCCTTCCCAGTGAGAAATGACTAATTGAAATTCATCGAATCGACATTGAATCGACGTCGAAATCATCGAAATTAGATCAAATTTGATGTAATTTCGATGATTTTGACGTCGATTCGATGTCGATCGATGAATCACTTCTCACTGGGTTTATTTAAAAGATATTAATATATTCTGATACAATGTACATTCGCACTCACATAACATCTATATAATGCATATTTTCGCATGTATATAATAAAATATACATTTACATCGATTTTTTTGTAGTACGGATTTAACATGGTTATTCAACACAGAGAAGCTATCAACTGCATTGCACTGAGCTTGATCCATAAAAGTCTGAGGTGAGTCATGTATTAAGTATCTATTATCTGTTATTGTCTCGTAGACAATTCTTAGAAAGTCTATAACATTAAACGTGTGAAACAATATCCATAATGTGCTGTAACAACTTAGTCATTCATTTTATATTCAAATTACTACAAGTTCTTGCTTAATCACATTCTGAAAGGATTGTTGTTTAAAGGGGTATTTTCACTTTCAGTGCCATTTTTATACCTTTTGCTTCCTCATATCATAGAGGAAGCTTTGTTTTCATGAAAAAAATTTTTTTTTCAGTTTTCAATGCCAATCTGTTTAGAATATTCTAAAACGTCAAAAATTTACATTTCTACGAAATGTCCGTGCGTGCGTGTACGGTTTGGATGTCCGTGGTTGTTCTAACTTCCGCAAATTTGGAGATATCGGGTTGGTTTTTTTTTAATCGATAGAGAATTATTTAAGGAAGGTTCCTATTGAATTGCGCGATGATCGGTAAAGCGATTCTCTTTAGAAAAATTTGAATTTTTGGAGTAATGTCCGTGGTTGTTCTAACTTCTGCAAATTTGGAGATATCCGGCTTAATTTTTTTTTTAATCGATAGAGAATTATTTAAGGAAGGCTCCTCTTTAATTGCGCGATGATCCGTAACCTCTAAACGGATTCTCCTTTTAGAAAATTTTGAATTTTTCGTAAAAACACTTGGTAAAAAAAGACCGTGTGTGTTTGGAAACATAAATCAATGCACATATTTCCTTAAAGCAAAAAAGTATTGAAAGCAAATTCTGAGATATAGGGCCAAAATAATTGAAAAAGTTAAAAAAAGTGTGCAAAAGTTAGGAATTTGCACAGTGCTTCCTCATCAATTTAAAGGGGGCAAATTAGAAAGAGACACAATGCATCATCAACATTTTAGTTGATTCACAAAGCTTCCTCTATGAGGAAGCCAAACGAAAAAAAAGAAGAAATAAAAAAACTTCCTTATAGAGGAAGCTTTGTGAATCAACTAAAATGTTGATGATGCATTGTGCCTCTTTCTAATTTGCCCCCCTTTAAATTGATGAGGAAACACTGTGCAAATTCCTAATTTGCACACTTTTTTAGGAATTATTTTTGGAAAAAATATGAAAGCTGTAAAATTGAAACTTGGTACATTTATTCTTTGAAATTTAATGTTTTTTACAAATTTTTTCAAACATTATAAAAGATTTTTTTAGCAATTATTTGCAAATCTGTATAGACATGTCAAAAAATACCGATTCACCGTTGCCATGATTTAAGCTGTAGAAATTATCGGAAACAAAAAATTCAAAAAAATTTTTAATTAGTATAATTCTCGTCCGACCTACAACCAAGTTAAAAAATTAATTTTTGCAAAAATGACAAAGTTTTGAAAAATTCAATTTTTTGAAATTCTTCCTTACCCCGGAAAATCGAAAAGTGGGATTTTTATTTGATTGTAGGTCGGATGTGTGAAAGAAAAAATGTGAATATCTCCTAAAAATTTCGATTCAATCGGATTAAAACTTAAAAAAAGCACGTTTAAAATTTTACAAACAGTTTACACATTAATAAAAAATTTTTCAAGTCTCTTACCTTCATCTGCTATATTCTACAAAGTTCAAATTATTTAAAAATGCCAAAAAAATTGATTTTTTGAAACCCAAAAGCGAGAATACCCCCTTAAAAATTATCTTTTTATATATCATATTATTTCGAATAATTGCTCTTATGGTTTAACTTATCTCATCATTACAATAAATATACTGCTCTTTCAGGACGAAAGCTCTAGTATTGGAGCTCCTCGCTGCAATCTGTTTAGTAAAGGGTGGCCACGAGATCATTTTGTCAGCGTTTGATAACTTCAAAGAGGTGTGCTCCGAGAGGAGAAGATTTACAACACTTATGGCGTATTTCACCCAGTACGACAGTTTCCATATAGAGTTTATGGTCGCTTGTATGCAGTTCGTCAATATTGTCGTGCATTCGGTCGAAGACATGAACTTTAGGGTACATCTGCAATACGAGTTCACGAAGCTTGGATTAGACGAATATCTCGAGAAACTTAGGCATACGGAGAGCGAAGATTTGCAGGTCAGTTAAGTGAATGCGTATTATAAAATTTTAACAAATAATGATTACAATAAATTTTAATAAATACTGTTTGTAATAAGTAAATATTCCTGAATTATGTCTCTTTTGACCAATTTTATGGGGAGCAAAAAATAAGACGATAGAAATCTATTGTAGCTATTTTTTGTTGCACGATGTCATTCGATCACAGTAAATCGAGATATTTTGTGTTGTTATCGCAGTTTATAAATAATTTTACTAAAAAGATACGGTAGTTAATTATGTATATATAATATTATGGTTAATAATAATATGGTTTTTATTTTATGTAGTTTTATAATGCTAGAGCTAATTTTTAATGATGATCCATATAATGACCTGGTTAATTATATATGATAAACCAACAGTGTAACTAGGTAACAGTGTAAGAGTTAACTCAAGCCATAAAAATAAAATATATGTACGAACACTTTAACAAATAAATAGTAACCGATATGTGTTTTTTTGTGATACAAAATAAATAACTATTTTCGATCATTGGGCGGAATCTTATGTTTAATAATAATTTTCTTGAGGTTTATCAATTTCTCCTTTATACTTTTGTATGAATTATAACATGTTATCTTGTTCGTCAGGTTCAAATCTCAGCTTACCTAGATAACGTATTTGATGTAGCTGCTTTGATGGAGGACAGCGAAACAAAGACTGCAGCATTGGAAAAAGTAGCAGAATTAGAAGACGAACTTGGTCATGTAAGCGATATAAACTTTCTGCTTTTCCTATTCTTCCTATGTAAAGCTACTACATAGTGGTCACTGGTCAGGGAAAACCTGGAAATCAGGGAAATGTCAGGGAATTAAAAAAATGGTCAGAAAAATCAGGGAAAAGTCAGGGAATTTTTTAATTAGTCAGGAAAACGAGAAGAAACAAAGCTTCCTCTATAATTAAAAAGAACCAAAGTTCAAAGAATAATTTTTTCTTACATGGTGAAAATTCTTAATTAATAAAATAAAATACTCGAAATATTTCGTATACGGAAGCGGCATTTTTATTTTGGTAAAAGAAAAATTGCTTTCCGGGTACATCTCTTTAATGAGCGCTGTGCACCGCGCAGCGCTTATACGCTACTGTTTGTTCCAAAGTTCCTTGCTGTTGTTTAAGTTTTTTAGTTCCTATAAAAGATATTCTATCTCTAGTTAATATGTACGTTTGTAGATGGATCTAAATACAAGAAAATTTGAATAAAACTATTGACCAAATGTGAGTAATGTTCGCTGTAAACGTTTATGCAACAAAATTTTTAAAAAATCAATCCTGTTAATCTCTGTGGCTTAGTTGTATAAATACAATTTTCCATCACTATTAAGCAGATTGTAAACATGTTTTTGAATACCGATTAATTCGGAGCTTCGTTAATTAGTTATTCGTGTTGGCACTTGACTATTAATTTGAATTTTAGTCAGGGAAAAATTATAATTTCGTCAGGGAAAGGTCAGGGAATTTTTTTTGCTCTTTTTAGTGGCCGCCATGTACTAAGAAAGGAAATGTGGGTCAAAGCTAACACATAATCCATAAAATCTACTTTATACAAACGATTTTATATATCGAAAATGCACTCAATTATAAGCTTGCTCCATATATATATTTTTTTTTCATACATACTAGAGTATATAATATGGATGTAATTATATTGCAATATACATATCATTAAATTATTCACACACATACTTTGGTATTAATCTGTTCATTGTCATAATTGATTGCGTTTTACACAGGCCCATGATCGTATGGCAGAATTAGAAAGAGAATCATTGGCGAAATTGGCGGAACTGGAGACGGAATTGGGCGCGATCAAAGTGGAATATACCGATGCCTTAGAAGCGCGTAGATCAGTGGAGGAAGAACTCGCGGCTTTGAAGAGGCAGAGACAGGATTCTGCTCGAAGGCAGAGTGTCCTAGAGAATAAGATCATCGAACTGGAAACTCTTACGGGAACGCTTACGAAGGGCTCGTCAGGTATTTTAGTTCTCACAATCAGTATTTATAGTGAGTAATGGATGGTATAAAGTCGATCTTTCAGCTGCTAGTCTACGAAATGGCACCGCGACGAGTCCTCCAAGTAGTGAAGATAACATTACATCCGAGACGTTCGCCTCGACACCATCGCCGACGTCACATCAAGCGCTTCCAGCGGCTCCTGCGCCGCCACCTCCACCCCCGCCGCCGTGTCCACCGCCGCCTCCCATGGCGTCTCTTTCTCTGGGAGATCATAAATTGCCACCACCTGTCCCGATACCTCCACCACCTGCTGGCATGATGCAAGCACCCAATGGAGCAATGACTATTAAACGAAAAGTATATATTTTGTTGGTCCTGCATTTTGACATTGTATTAAGATATAAAAGTTAGGGCTGTTACTTTTGACAACTTCGAAGATTTGAAGCTTCGAAGTTAATTTCTCTAAGTTTAAGATGCTTTTGAAGCTTCGAATCTTTGAAGTTGCCAAAAGTAATAGCCCTAATAAAAATATCGATTATGAATATAATATTGAGCATGCAAGGTCGAATGAAATTATTAAAATTATCGAATAAATAAAAGAATATAGTAAATAAAAATCAAGCTTGTGTTCAAAGCAGATTGGGAAGGTTGGAGGTCAAGGAACGAGCATAAAATAACAAAGATGTTTATATAAATAAATAATTTCATTTAATATCATAATTTAAGTAAAAGTACGTTTCGACTGCACAGAGTCTTCTTCAGCAAAAAGAGAAAATTAAAACCATACGAATAAGATAAATAAATAGGATACCAAATAATTAAAATAAAACATTATTGATAAAATGGACAGCCCTAATTACAATGTAGGAACATCGCAAAATGGAAGAGAAAGTAGAAAAAAATACGAGACTATACCGAAACCAGCACACAAGTGACATACCGAAACTCGTATAAAAAGAAGTCATGATGTTAAAAACCGTATTTGATGTCATTGTTAATGTAAAACTTGATAGTCCATAATGTTAAAAACAGCGTATTTATTCGTCGTTCCGTGGCGAGAATGAAATGAGTCCCGATTATTAAAAAATGTTTGATGTCAAGGTAGATAAAAGAAGTCCAGAGAAACTAACGGTCCAATAGGATAATGATTAAGTATACTAATTTTTTATCTGTAATCAGTTTGATGAAAAACCAATTGTTAATTCTAAATATTGAAATGTCTCAATTTAATCAAAAAGAAAAACTTACGAAGAAAGTCAAAAATGGTTTTTTTTTAATTTTTTTTTTTTGAGATCAGTATGTGTGTCCAGAGCATCATCGGTACGTACTTTTACTTAAAATATATTAAAATAAATTATTTTTTTATTTATATAAACATCTTTATTATTTTAAGCTCGTCCTTTGGCCTTCAACCTTCCTAATCTGCTCAGAGAATATGTTTTTCCGTGACAAAATTAATTATTATGATAAAAGCGTTAAAAATAGCAATTTTCGTCATTATTATTTAAAAAAGCGATTATCGCATTTTGCCAGCAAGAAAATTATTGTATTATTTCATTTGCTTTTTTCTCGGATTATTGCCTTGACATAATACGTGATTACGTTCTCTCATTCAGGTCCAAACAAAATACAAACTTCCTACACTTAATTGGATCGCTCTGAAGCCTAATCAAGTACGGGGTACTATCTTCAATGAGTTGGATGACGATCGTCTGCACAACCAAATCGACTTTTCCGACTTTGAAGAACGATTTAAAATCGGTATGAGTGGACATGTGGCGAACGGTAATAGTGAAATCGACGGACTTCAAAGCTTTCCAAGTAAACGATTCAAGAAACCCGAAAACGTATCACTTTTGGAGCACACGAGATTGCGAAATATTGGTAAATAAATTTCATCTATTATACCTGCAGACGTAATATAGAAAACAGTAGAAACAGTCTCATCACTCATTTTTTTCTTTTAACTTTAGCTATATCGCGCCGAAAAATGGAAATGCCAGTCGAAAAAGTAATAATGGCGGTAAATGCTCTCGACTTGAAAGTCCTTTCGCTTGAAAATGTAGAATTGTTACAACGTATGGTACCTACAGATCAAGAAGTATGTTTGTTACATTTTTAAATGAGTATTATTATTAAAAAATCTCACTTCACAGTATCAATAAAATAATATAAATTAATTTCAGATCAAGGCTTACCGCGAATACATTATAGAAAAGAAGAACGTCAATTTGTTGACAGAAGAAGATAAATTTTTGATGCAACTCGGTAAAGTAGAAAGGATATCTACTAAGTTGTCAATTATGAACTACATAGGAAACTTTTTTGACAATTTACATCTCATTACGCCACAAATACATGCTGTGATATCTGCATCCAGTTCGGTTAAGAGTTCAAAGAAGTTAAGATCAGTATTAGAAATTATTCTTGCCTTTGGTAACTACCTAAACAGTAGCAAACGGGGCCCTGCGTACGGCTTCAAGTTACAAAGCTTAGATACATTATTAGATACGAAATCTACCGATAAAAGGATGTGCCTTTTGCATTATATCGTTGCCACAATACGAGTCAAGTTCCCAGAACTTATTAATTTTGAATCGGAATTGATGTACATCGATAAAGCTGCGACAGGTATGCTCACTTTATATGATTAGCTATTAAGATTTTAATGCAATGCTGGGTGAATGGAATTAAACAACGAATTAAATTAAGAATATACACTTGGGAAAAACGTGATTACTATAAAAAAAATTTTTGGTAACTTAAAACAGTGCTAATGAATATAAATTATATAAGAATAAATTTTTTAATGAAACATTGTTTGGTATAAAATTTGATTTACATTCTATTCATCTGCCATTATTTCATTTATGTATATTTTATTTATATTGTAAAACTATGTATTAATTTCAGTTTCACTAGAGAATATTACGACTGATGTTCACGAACTAGAGAAAGGTATGGATCTTGTGCGAAAAGAATTTGAGTTACGCGGCAAAGAAAAGCACAATACGGTATTGCGTGACTTTTTGAACAATTCTGAGGAGAAGTTACGCCGTTTGAAACTTGACGCACGTACCGCCGGTGAAGCATTCCGAGAATGTGTCGAATTCTTTGGAGAAAGCCCAAGACAAGCTGATGCTAACACCTTTTTCTCCCTTCTTGTCAGATTCGCGAGAGCATTTAAGGTGCGTTAGTAGTTGTATTCTATTAAATATCAAACGCATTTTGTTTGGTTTTTTAACACACATTGTACCATAGCTTTTGTTAAAAGCGCGATGGCATATATTAAATAATAAAACGTGTAAATTTACAGGCAGCGGATCAAGAAAACGAACAACGTCGTAGACTAGAGGCTGCTGCAGCAGAAGCTTTAAATACTTCCGAAGAAGTTATAAAACGTAACAAGTTAAATCAGAAGAAGCAACAGGTATGTCGTGCGTCTTTAGTGTTTTACCTTTGTATATTTTATGTATATGTGTAAACTCGTATCTAAATTTATTAATGAAGTCAAAACGAGCACTTCTATCTTTTCATTTAAATTGTATATCTAGCATGTGCTATTCTTTTAAAGTATCAGTTTAAAAACATCTTGTTTTAATGTATGCATCTTTTATGATCTGTAAATGCATTATTATTATAATTGCATAAAAATGTTACTATATATTTGCTGCTACTAATCTCCTCTTGTTTTATTTTTTCGGAATCAAAAATTCAATATAATATTTATATATCTTATTTAGATAATTTTCTGTCCATAAATGTAATCTTTGTTATTACAGCTGTAAAAAATAGTTACAATTTCCATTGGTCATATACAATATGTTATCATTTATATTTCTCTGAGCTTCTCTCCTACAACATCAATGCTGTAGATACATTTAAAATTAACATTCATCACATCACTTATAACATTAAATTACAACTTATGTAAAAAATTAAATAAACCATACACTGACACTTATATGTAGAGGGTGGTCCAAAGTGACGGTCTAATGCGATTTTCTCGAAAAAAAGTTAAAAATAGAAAAATTGATATTTAAAAAATATAGATGATTCAATAAGTACTACTTTTGTATAAAGATCTATTACACAAATAAATAAATATATATATATATATATTGTATATATAATATATGCATATGTATATGTATATGCATATATGTATGAAATATTCTATGTAAAAAAAATAAAATTTATAATAGTAGTAATTGGCATAAAATACGAAATATCTTGTAAAATATTAAATTTTTAATGACTGCTTTAATACTTTTATACCCAGAATAAAAGAAGATGAATCAAATGATGAAGAAAATACATCAATAGAGGAAGGTGATACTTATTGAGCCATTCAAATTTTTTTGTGCAATTTTTTTTTATTTTAAAAAATCTCGATAAATGGTCATTTTGAACCACTGTATGGATGCAGGTGTTTATACATTGGGTGTTCCAGGCTTTAAAGAATCAAATTGTGCTACTATATGTTGCAAAAAGAAGGGAAAAAATGTTCTATAAATAGATTTTAAAAGCTTTGTTTAAAAATTATAAAAATGTAAAATGTTAGTTTTTTCAAATTTTATTACATAATATGTATATATGCTAATATATACAGAGTGTTCCATTTAACTCTGCTACCCTTTTTATCTTTGCAGTAAGGTCGAATAAAAAATATGTTTAAACAAAAGTTGTATAGTCTGGAGGAGAACAAGTAAAACGGTAAAATTAATTTTTAAAAAATCGATTTTTCAAAGTCACATAAAGGTTATCGCCATTTTTTAACTTTGAATTATATGATTTTTTTTACATAATTTATTCCTCTAATTATTCTGCATATATAAAAGTATTAAGGTAAAATTTATTAAAAAATCAATAGAAAAATTTACGAAGATATTTAATATATTATTTAGGCATATTTTGATGTGTGAAATATAAAATATCTATATTGTAAACTATACATTTTTTGATAACTGAACCTTAATACTTTTATGCGCAAAATAATGAGATAAATCAATTGGTGTGAAGAAAACACATAAATGCTTTAAAAAAAATATATGTAATTGCATATTCTAAATTGCATAATTTTTTGAAAAGCAACTGTGTTTTCTTCACACCAATTGATTTATCTCATTATTTTGCGCATAAAAGTATTAAGGTACAGTTATCAAAAATGTATAGTTTACAAGATATTTTATATTTTATGTCAAAATATGTCAGAATAAAATATAAAATATCTAGTAAACTATTGATTTTTTATAACTTTAATACTTTCATATATAATACTTTTATAACTTAATACTTTTTTCAAATTTTATTATAAATGTCAAGTAATATGAGATATATGTCAAGTAATTAGAGAAATCATATTATGTGAAGAAAATCATATAATTCCATTTATAAAAATAGCGGTGACCTTCATGCAACCTTGAAAAATTGATTTTTCCAAAAATTTATTTTATCATTATTTGTCCCCTTCCAGACCATACTTTTGTCTAAACACATTTATTCGACTTTACTCTGCAAAAATAAAAAAGGTGGTAGAGTTAAATGGAAGACATCCATAATTATGTATAAGCATATAAAAATCTACATGTTATTTGAGATACGACCTTTCAACATCAATTACAACGTAGTGGGCGAGCATATACAGGGTGGTCCTCGTAACGGTCGCCACGATTTTTAAGGCACTTACAATAATCTGACAAAAAAAGTCATAAACAAAAATTTGTAAGAGACGGAAAAAATTCAGTTTCTAACCTGCAACAAATCGCAATAATAAAAATTGACCAAACATTTTTTTTCAGCCTTATAATTCTAAAAGTTCTTAATGAAAAAATACTTAATTATAGTGTTTTGGAAAGCTCTCGAGGTAAGCTACAAGAATATGAAATAAAAATTGGGGTTTCCATTTAAAAATTTTAAGGTGACCTTGCTTTTTTATGGAAAAAAAATGTTTAGTCAATTTTTATTACAGAAGAGATTTTTATTTCGA
>NJRQ01000466.1:135835-156780 GCA_003063805.1 Aphaenogaster ashmeadi
GTCAATTTTTATTATTGCAATTTATTGCCGGTTAGAAACTGATAAATTTTTATTTATGACTTTTTTTGTCAGATTATTGTAAGTGCCTTAAAAATCGTGGCGACCGTTACAAGGACCACCCTGTATAACAATATGTATACTCGGGCTTTTTTATCAGAACGAGACACGATATATCTTTGACGACATATTTACTTGGATTTTCTAAAAAAGGAATTACTGGTACTTTTAGAAAATGTTCTATTACCATCTTATCAAAATAATTAAATGGCTACCCGGTACATTATGGACTATTACTTACAAAAACATGGCGCGCCCGGATCGTATACATGCACACATCGTTACTGTATGATAATACATGAAACTCTTGCATTAATTATATAAACATAATGAATATAATAAATAAAATGTATTTTAAAAATTAAAGATATTTTTTAAAAATTATTATTACTTTTAAAAATCTTTAGAAACCAATTTTTCAGGTTTTCAGGAAAGAAATATGTAAAATTTAATAAATTAATAATAAGTGTGATAAATCATAAGAACATAAAAACAGATTGAAATTTAATCAACATTTTAAATTAATAAACTTATATTATTACATCTGCTTGTCATATCTTTCGATAGTTGTTCAAAGTTGTTTTAATACGATCGCGCCATGTTTTTATATGTCATGTTTGCTCTTAAGACCAAACGCTTTATACAATTTAAAATTTGCGGCAAGTAGTGCAATTATATGTATCATGCAATACCGACATTATTTTTCTACCTTTTGTAAAAAGATAATTTTTGTACGGATATCATTCCTTTTTTTAGTAGCATCAACAAGTATATTTTATTTAGAAAATATAACTAACTTTGGGTTTGCTGATATCAGGGTTGAATAGTAACTAATTAAAAAATTAAAAGTTAAATAATAAAGTTAAAAAGTTAATAACTTTTAAAACTTAACTTAGTTAATTTTAAATGAGTTAATTTTTAACTTCAACTAGTTATTTTTTAAAGATATTAACTTTAACTTACTAACTTTTTTATTAAGTTAAAAATTTATCTATATGAAAAAGAAAATTTATAAAAGAAAAATACATTCCCACATAAAAATAATATTTCTTTGTTATTTCATACAAACTTAATTTAATATTAAATTTATTTGATAATGCATATTATAGTTATTTTGAATGATCTAACTTTAAAAAATTACGACATTCTAATTTAATATAAATAATGTTTTTCAAAATTAATTTTGAATTTAACTTAAATTAATTTAATTTTAACGCAACTTTTAACTGAGTTAATTTTTTGTTTATGTAACTTTTAACGTAACTAAATTAATTTTAACTTAATTTAGTTTTAAAAAAATATTAACTTACCCAACCCTGTTAAAAAGTTATCTATGTAGATAATCAGTAATCTATGAATTATATCAGACATTAGAGATTTGCATTTCGTTTGTAATTTCGATTTCAGTTGCAATTACTATTAAATATAATTAATGCTAAAATTAAATATATTTATTATTTTATAATTTAATGACTCTTCTTTTGCATTATGCTACCCAAGGTATAATAGTTTACATTGTTTATTGTCTATATGAAAAAAGTCCGTGTAAACGTAGATAATATGTAAACGATCCATGTAGACGTAGTCTTGAAAATCTACGGCACAACTCTGATTTAAACCCCAGTTATCGATTGAGACTAGTCAGATAAAATTGACACGAAATTTGTATAGTAATCAATTCGATTTTTCAACAATGTCAATCTTGTATTGATAAGAATAGCCGCATTCTTAAATGGAACATTGATAGATTATACTATAATCATATTAACGATAAAAGCAAATTCGCTATCGTTCCTGTTCCAAACATTTCATATTTTGGTCATAACTTTTGAATAAAGCCTTTATATGAATCTATATTTATATAACATTTTTTTGTTCTTATTACCAGAAGATGTACAGTTTGGTCGTTAAAACTTGGAACATTCTACATACATACAGAAACACACACACAAATTCTTTTACAAAAAGTTGATGTGTTATTTAATAAATTATACAATTATATTATTGTTTTACTTTTTAAATTATCAGAAACTTTAATTTTTTCCTAAATTGCCAGTAAATAATTAACATATAATAAATTGTAAGACGACTTGACTGGCCATAGATGGTATTCTATTTATTACTACGTATCAACCATACGGATTGTGGTCCTCTACGAGTATTAAATTTAATAATAATAATGCTAAAAAATAATACGTTTTCTTAACATCATCGTTTGTTGCGATAAATATTATCACATGCCTCAGTGGTCGAACTGGTTACAAGTTACAACGCCCGCACGGAGTATAGGGAGGTCCAGGTTCAAATCCTGACTGAGGTAATATTTTTCGCAACAAATTTTCTAATAGTTTTCGTGATGGGAGGGTGTTGGGGGGAGAGTGAAGAATCTAATAGATGCTTTAACATTATTATTATTAAATTTAATACTCGTAGAGGACCACAATCCGTATGATTGATACGTAGTAATAAATAGAATACCATCTATGGCCAGTCAAGTCGTCTTACAATTTATTATATGTTTTTAAATTATGCTTACTCTTTCTTTACCTGATTTAATTTTTGCATGTGGATATTTTATTTTTTGTTAAATAGAAATTATATATATATATATCATGTTATTTTAGGAATAATATACTCTGAGATACATATTTGAATTTTTACATTAAATAAAAGAATCGGGAAACAAGGAATTAATTATGTTAATTATAAATTTAAATAATATGTTGCTAAATTAGAGATAGTCTTTTAATTTTTAAGATCATAGTTTTGATTTATAAACTTTACTAAAAATTACATAATTACAAATATTTTTATATACATATATGTGTGTGGGGAGAGAAAGGGACAGAGGGAGGAGCCAGCGAGAGAGTTAATAAGCAAATGAGAGAATGAATGAGTGAATTATAGGTAATTATTCATAAGATTTAAATACTGAAACAATTATAATGATTATAAAAAAAATAAATACAGGAAACATTAATTTTTTTGCATGTTGTGAAGTAGCATGACATTTTACAGGGATTGTGTACGATTACATTGATTCTAATTATTTTACGCGTGTCTTTTATAGTTATTCCATTCCTTAAATACTATAGATTTCATAAATATCTGTTTTCTTATTTGTTACATATTTATTTGGATTTAAAGTCACCGAAATTTTGCTGTAACTCGAACAAGAGTCTGTTACATCGCCATCTTAATGAACTGGAGCTCAGAACATAACAATATAGAAACAATTCACAACATGTAAGTCTGTCCTCACTCACTTCCTTCTATTAACATATGATTTTTAGTATCTATATATACACTACATTATATGCAACATACATATACAAAATTTGATTATCGTCAAACTCTCTTATTAGTGGCAATAATTATCGTAGATATTATTCATAATAAAGTAACAATGTGATTGCTTTAAATTTTTATTTGGGTTACTCTATAGCCTTTTTATTTTTAAATATATAAATTTCTTATATAAAATTTTTTTATAGCTTTAATGCATAATTTGTGTATACTATTAAAGCTGTAAAAAAGAACTAATTTTATATAAGTTTATATTATTTAAAAATAATAAAACTATCATAATCCAAGTAAAAATTCAAAGTATCTATATTATCTTTTATGAAGAATATTTATAATGATTATTGCCACTATCTAAAAGAAATTAGTACTAGTATAAGTAATTAAATATATACATACACAGGATGATTCAAGAGGTAAGATAATATGAAAGGTGATAGTATTAGCCAATAGCCATGATAAAAAAACTCTATATGAACATTCAATTCGAGATAGTCTCTGAAATAGAGTGAATTGAATGTGACGCGGCGATATCATTCGTTGGTCAGCATAGAACAAATAAACATTTTTGCATATCGGGGAAAATCTTATGCTTAATAATAATTTTGTGAGTTATATACATTTGCCTTATGCTTCACATGTGAAACACATGTGCCCATTACACATTTCGATTTTGAAACACATACATATTCATACATATAAGAATATATAATATATTTACTTTATTGTATATATTATGTTAATATATATATTCATTTATAATTTATAAACTATATTAAATATCTTATTTACATTAATTTATATATAATTGTTTGTATATATTATAAATTATTATATCTATAATTGTAATTATATAATAATTTATTTTGATATACAATAATATATATGAAATATTTATGATATTTTATGGCTTATAAAGAGAAATGATTTTATCAAAATAATTTTGGCCTAAATAAAAATGATACTAAGATAATATAAAAAATCGCCTTCTTTTTTTTAAATAAAGCTGTATATATCTATACATAAAGTTATTTTGATAAATTTATTTCCATCTCAAAAACCATAAAATACCGTAAAAAGAAAAATATGAAATCTATCTCAGTTTCGAAGAAATTTCACTACACATTGATTATGCATTCACTACACATTGATTACAATTAAACACTTTATATATATATATATATATATATATATATATATATATATATGTATATAAAAGTTTTCTTGTAAAATTGCATATTTTCGAAATATTTGCCTGTTAAAATTAAAAAGATACACTCTGTATATATATGTATATGTATACATATACATACAGGGCAAAGGGTACGTCTAGGTACGTCTAGAGGGGGACGTACAATGGTGACCTTGGTTTGACCTTGAAATATCTATTTAAGGTCAGATGAAGGTCAACTTCGTTTTTTCAAATGGAAATCCATATTTTTTATTACACTTTCAGATTGAGCGAATTCAAATAAACATCTTTGGTATCTTGATAATTTTTCACATAAAATCAATAGTTTTCGAGATTTGAATTCAAAGAATAAAAAATTGTACAATCGATTCTTAATTGCGTAACCCGCTCTTGGCGCTATCCAGGATCAACGATGTGGACATGGCGATAATTTGATCCCTTTTGGGGTGCTTGATTTCCGTGAGTCCCCTTGCCTCTCACGATTTACGTGAATTTATAACATTTGTTCGAATGTATCACCATTCATTTCAATACACATTTGGAACCTATGACGTAATAATAGTCCTTCGAAGAACTTCTTCTGGAATATAGTTGAAATGGATTTTTTGAATCCAAATATCTCGAAAACTATTGATTTTATGTGAAAAATTATCAAGATACCAAAGATGTTTATTTGAATTCGCTCAATCTGAAAATGTAATGAAAAATATGGATTTCCATTTGAAAAAACGAAGTTGACCTTCATCTGACCTTAAATTGATGTTTCAAGGTCAAACCAAGGTCACCATTGTACGTCCCCCTCTAGACCATACACTTTTATTTGGAAAGTTTTTTTGTAAAATTGCATATTTTCGAAATATTTGCCTGTTAAGATTAAAGACACACCCTGTATACTGTCTCTTATACACATCTAGATGTGTATAAGAGACAGCCTTGATTTCCGTGAGTCCCCTTGCCTCTCACGATTTACGTGAATTTATAACATTTGTTCGAATGTATCACCATTCATTTCAATACCTGTCTCTTATACACATCTAGATGTGTATAAGAGACAGCCTTGGTTTGACCTTGAAATATCTATTTAAGGTCAGATGAAGGTCAACTTCGTTTTTTCAAATGGAAATCCATATTTTTTATTACACTTTCAGATTGAGCGAATTCAAATAAACATCTTTGGTATCTTGATAATTTTTCACATAAAATCAATAGTTTTCGAGATTTGAATTCAAAGAATAAAAAATTGTACAATCGATTCTTAATTGCGTAACCCGCTCTTGGCGCTATCCAGGATCAACGATGTGGACATGGCGATAATTTGATCCCTTTTGGGGTGCTTGATTTCCGTGAGTCCCCTTGCCTCTCACGATTTACGTGAATTTATAACATTTGTTCGAATGTATCACCATTCATTTCAATACACATTTGGAACCTATGACGTAATAATAGTCCTTCGAAGAACTTCTTCTGGAATATAGTTGAAATGGATTTTTTGAATCCAAATATCTCGAAAACTATTGATTTTATGTGAAAAATTATCAAGATACCAAAGATGTTTATTTGAATTCGCTCAATCTGAAAATGTAATGAAAAATATGGATTTCCATTTGAAAAAACGAAGTTGACCTTCATCTGACCTTAAATTGATGTTTCAAGGTCAAACCAAGGTCACCATTGTACGTCCCCCTCTAGACCATACACTTTTATTTGGAAAGTTTTTTTGTAAAATTGCATATTTTCGAAATATTTGCCTGTTAAGATTAAAGACACACCCTGTATATGTGTGTATACTACTGTGTATATGCTACAAAAACTCATATTCTTTATATCACATCTATACTAATAACAGCATCAAAGTATGCATTTGCATGTTTTAGCTCGCATTGATGTTGCCTGAGAGAATTCTTCTATTATCGCTTTCCTTTTACTGCCATGAAGTTTCATATTATACCGTAACATAAATGAATAATTTACACAGAAATAAAGATTGAGGAGTTAAATTTTTTATTCGAAATTAAATAAAGTTTTGACAAAATTTCATTTTCTTCAATATTTTAATAAATATATGTATAACATATAACTTTAATATATTAATAACTTTGTATAGCAGTAATTTATAACTTATATATGTATTTTTTATATGCAGGGTGGTCCACTTAACTCGAGCATCAGAAATGTCTCACTTATTTTTGATACGAAAAAATGTTTTAAGGAAAAAGTTGCACCGTTCGAAGGGGCCATTATGTTGACAGAAAAAGTTTTTTCAAAGTCTTTTTTTTAGAGGTATCAAGGTCAACGTAATTTTTTTAAATGGAACACCATATAATTTTCTTTATATAATATAATTCCACTAGTTATTTGAAATATAAAAGTATTGAGGTAAAGTTGTCAAAAAATCAATAGTTTGCGAGATATTTTATACTTTATTTTGGCAAATTTTGAAATTAAATATATCTCCTAAACTATTCATTTTTTGATAACCGTACTTTAATACTTTTATGCACGAAATAATGAGGTAAATCGATTGATATAAAGAAAACACATAGTTGCTCTTCAAAAATGTTACTGCACAATTGCATAATTTTTTTAAAGCAAGTATGTGTTTTCTTTACATCAATTGATTCATCTCGTTATTTTATACATAAAAACATTAAGGTGTGATTATCAAAAAACGAACAGTTTACAAGATAGTTTTATATTTCATATCAAAATATGCCAAAATAAAGTATAATATATCTCGCAAACTATTGATTTTTGGTAACTTTACCTTAATACTTTTATATTCCAAATAACTTTAATACTTTCATATTCCAAATAACTAGAAGAATTATATTACATAAAGAAAATCATATGGTTTCATTTTAAAAAATTACGTTGACCTTGATATTTCTTAAAAAATGACCTAGAAAAAATATCTTTTTCTGTCATCATAATTGCACCCTCGAACGGTACAACTTTTTTCTTAGACATTTTCTCGTATTATCAAAAATAAGTGAGATACCTCATATGCTCGAGTTAAGTGGACCGTCCTGTATATAAGTATAATACAAATATTTTAAACATTTTCTGTAATAATTAACATTCTATTGTATATCATCAGGATGCTGTTATAAACGAATTGAAGAACAAGACACGATTAGTGCAAGAGAAAAAGCTGCTGCAACAGGACGAAGTGTATAACGGTGCCCTAGAAGATATTCTTCTTGGTCTCAGGTCCGAACCATATCGCAGAGCGGATGCTGTAAGACGTAGCCAACGACGACGTATCGATAATCATAGACTCTCGCGCACTGCCGAAGAGCTTGAACTCTAATTGTTTTGCATTTCTGATACACTACCGCTCAAAAGTATTTGCCCACATTGTCTTCCTTAATCAAGTTAAAGAAATTCAAAAGATTAATGAACAATTTTAAGAATAGACATTGAATTTAATAATGTTTGATAGATGAAAAATTTCGCATTCTACATATATAAAGAGAATATAACAGAATTAGAACAGAAATTAAACATATAAAAAAATACATGTAGAAGTCAGAGTGGGCAAATATTTTTGAGAAATTGTGTACATACGCATTTTAAAGTGTTTATATTTTAGGGAACGAATTTACCTTGCAATATTGAAGCTTCATTGTAATTTAGCTTTATACATATAAATATGACGGGAATCAACAGAAAACACCAATAGTTTGTGAATACTTTTGAAAATGTTAACAGCGCGCACAACTTAGATAGTCACTTGTACATTTTCTCAATTTTTGAAAGCATTTTACTTGTATACTTCGTAATAAATATACAAATTCGGAACTGAACGATAATATTCAGTACGTACAATTAGATGAGGCTTTTGTGCTCGAATTGAATTAGTGGTGCTGAAAATTCAATAGTCAAGCTTGAAATTTACACCACTTTAGGATATAAATTTTTCGAATGTGGTATTTATCGCGAGGCGACAGGGGTCTTAGAAAACACATTTAACGATCCTTCTGCGCATAGCTCGTATGTGAATCTCATAATTAAAGACATATAAGTTCTTTTCAAGTTAGCATAATATTACATAAATTAAGGCACTTGTTTACACCTCTAAGTAATTCTTTTTAATATTTTCTGACATTATGCAAAATTGCTTATAATTACCTCAATTACGCTATTATCTTTCTTTCGTTTTCCTTTATTTGATATACATATATATATATATATATATATATATATATATATATATATATATGTATGTAAACGCGTAGAACTGTTTAAATTTAGTTGTTGTTAATTGTTATATATGTATTGAAAATATTTATAATTTTCGTATCAACTTAATGTCTCTGTTAATTAAATTAATTGTTTATAATCTAAATCTTGTAATTGCTTAATATCAAATGGACAAAGTCATATAACTCGTAATGTAAGTTTGTGTGTAAAATCAGTCTAGCAGTCACAGGTTTTAATAAATCTATGACATAGTATTTATGACATTCCAGCGATATATGTAATAAGAGCTGGGAAAACTTGCTACGGAATTATTCAAATTCTGTCAGCTTGAAAGCAAATGTACAAGATTTAAAATAAATGTTTACACTTTTGTATCACGAATTATAAAAATGTATCTTCTTATAACAATAATAAAATCGAGATGATATGTTATACAAAAGTGATAATTGACTACACGTGGTACTTGTTGTAGTTTTCTGCGATATATTATAACATATATTATTATGATATAAATGAAAGTGAGATCTTGGTTGTGTCTCAGATCTCTTGAAAGTATTTCGAAAATAATTTTGCAACATATATTACTTATTACATTCCTTAAACACACGCATACACACCTCTTTATCAAGAATATATTATAATATACGTAAATGTGTAAGGTAAAACTACACAAGAGCGTCTAATAATCGATGTATATCGAGCTGTAATATATAGAAGAGACAAAAACATATGAATGAAAAGTTTGTACACACATCGATTATTGCTATCATTCTTTAAAATTCTTATTACCAAAGCGTACAGTAAAAGACTGTAATTCTATAAGCTTTTTCCTGATTGAAAACATATCGCGAACTTTTGCAAGAATGGAGTTATATTTTTACTTTTGTACGATTTTGATATTATATATTACTAGAGAAAAAAGAATGTAAATATTATTGTAATATAGAAAATATTGGAACGCGAATATAATGTAATTACTATTACTGCTTAGAACAATTGCCAATGTGATGGTTAGATAAAATATTTTCTGTATTATACTATTTAGCACATACTGCTTATTAGTAATATGTGATGAAGAAAAATTGCTATTTCGACCCTCTTTAGAATTGAAGCACTATGCTATTTCATATATCTTTTATGCAAAAACGTGTGTGTATATGCACACACTTACACACAAAAAAAGATATGCATTTCATTATATAAATTGTAAAAATTAGCAATATGCTCATTGTATAAAACCAGATATAAATAAATGTAATAATTAATACTTCAACAAAAATTGGTGTACTCATTTACATTATATAAAATTATTAACGTGTATGTATATATATATATATATATATATATATATATACGCGCGAGCGCACATGTACAAAGTGAATTATCATATACTTCTACAATTATATTATAGTGATATAGTTCATATATTGATCACACACAAGATACAAAATATATTAATAATAATAATAAAATTATAAATGCATGATTTACGATAACAATATATTTTCCACTGATACAATTAAGTATCTCTCCAATGCTGTTTTCTCTAAATGAATAAACTAATACCACACGTATGTTGACCTATGGTTAGCGAATTATTGCCATTTATATTTTTTACTATGCAACATTTATTAGTCATTAGTAAATTAGTATGCCCATTTATATCTTTTAAAGTTGTTTATTTATTGTTCGTATAAACTACATTGTAATAATTCATGTAAAATATTTTTATATACAAATATACAATGTACAAAAGGCACGATATATCTACATTCTTTAGCTCATACAATTAAATACAAGACGATAAAGTAAAACGTAGAAATGTAGAAAGTATGTATATATAATAAATGTCATAAAAATTTATTATCAGCAATTGTTTCATAGTACCATTAAAAAAATTAAATATATTGTGCTTTCACACTTCACAGATATTATATTATTATTCTTCATATAACTTTACCATTTACATTAATCTTCTTCACAAGTTGTCTTGTATCTCTTTTTCATATTTTTTCGCATTTTATTTCGATGACACATAGAACGCTATAGCTCTAAAGAGACATCACATACAACATGAGAAAAAAAAATATATATATATATAATTTAAACAATGTTGTTTCCTTACATTACATACATATACAGAGTGTATAATCGAGTAACAAAGTAGATTTTCGGTTAAATTTCTAACAAAAATATATCGCGTCGAAATATCTTTTAGTTACAAATTCAGAAATTTTTAATAATTAAATTTCAAAAATAAAGATTGATAATAAAATCTTTATCTTACCTTAAACGAATTTTATTTTAACAAAAAATTTCTTTTAGAATTTGCATTGAAGTTTTTTTAATATTAGATATTTAATATTATCAATCAATTTTCTTAATCTGAAACCATCACTTAATGATTTTAAGATATCCTATATCATATAAAAAAGGTGTTTTATGTTTATAATTTACATATTCTGTTACAAATAATGTATGATAATTTTCCAAGCAATATTCAAAATATATGTTTTATTATAAGCCTGTCAGCATCAATGTCAAAAAATATTGTTGGGATCCATTGATACGTTTGTTCATTTTTTAAATATCAAATTTTAAATGAAAAATATGAAATACTAGTAGCTTCAAAAAGTTCCCGGAATTGATTTATTACACAGAAATAAGTAACCTTTTACACCTATTTACATAATATTTCCTCCAAAGTAATTTCCTTGGCCAGTGACATACTCTTGCCAACGTTCATAAAACTTGAAGCATTTCTGGAAATCATTTTTTGATACCTCTTTCAGTGCTATCGTTGCATTTGCAATGACTTCCTCGGCGCTTGCGAATTGTTGTCTTTTCAGAACACTTTTTAGCCGCGAAAATAGGAAAAGGTCGGGCGGTGACAAGTCCGGAGAATAAGGCAAATGCTCCAAAGGACAAAGGTATCGAAAAATAGTTTTCAAGAATGCTTCCAACTTTACGAACGTTGGCAGAAGTGTATCACAGCCTAAGAAAACTACTTTGAAGGAAATTTTATATAAATAAATGTAAGATTACTTATTTCTGTGTAATAAATCAATTCTGGGAATTTTTTGAAGTTACTAATATAATGATCGTGACAGCGTTAAAGATAATGAGAATATCTGAAATTAATCATTAGCTATATATATACACACAAACACATGTACAGACCATCATTCCCTTGTCCTAATCTTCTTCGTTTCTCCGTTTTTAATTTTATGAAAAAAATAAATACTTATTCCTTTTTCCTCTTTTTAATTTATGAATGTAAGTGTGAATAAAAAATATATGATGCTATTTCTCCATTTACAACATTTACGACATTTGGTTTAAATGCATTTTATACAACCTTTTTATGACTTGAAACTTATTAAATAGATTAAATTGGGCGTATCAAAATCATTTTGGAGAATTTGCAAAATATAAAAAATATTTGTGAACTTTTCGAAAAATATTACACATTGTATTAACATATTATCACATAATTATTATACTCTCACAGTCTATATATTATTACGATAAAATTTCAAGTCTGTATATATATATATATATCATTACACGTGTATTCTTTGTTCCGTTTAAAGAGCTTAATAGAAAATACATATGATACATTCATCATATCCATATAAAAAAATGTAGTCTTGATAAAATATAACCACAGCGTATTGTAAGACATATAGTGCACTACTAACATAATGCTCCGAATTTTAATAATCGCATCTATGACTTGACAATTTCAAGTATCAAGAGAATTTTCTATTAAGCTGAGTTTATTGTATATAGAATATAATTACTAGAACTATATTTATGAATTTGTTATTGCGACGAATGTCAATAATATATTTTTTTCTCTTATATCTTCTATAAATCTTCATAAAAATCATAGGCGTTCCCTGTGTAATGAGCATTAGTATATTAATCCTGTATGTATAAATAATATATAAACCAGTATAAAAACAAGGTATGTCCGAAACAATATTATTGTTATAAAAACGACATAAAAGTATCAATTATATAAACTGAATCTGATTATCTTTATAGGAATGTAAAAATTTACCGATTATCAATTATTTTTTTATATGATTATGTTTGTATGAAATAATATATAAAGAGCCTAAATGCGATATACCTTTCAATACCTTTTACGTACACAGACAAACATATACACACACATACACGCGCGCGCACACACATATATACATACATACATGTATAATTTAGTACATAATTAGTATAATTCCGGTTAATAATGGAAATACGTAGTGTAAATTTTCTTATTAGTAAACTTATTCCGCTTTATTGAACTGTTGCACATTAAAAATAACAAAGATTTTATGTAATAGATGATTTATAGAACTGGAATGACTTGGTAATTTATAGCACGGCTGCAATGCTGTTTGGAGAAACATATATATATATATATATATATATATATATATATATATATATATATATATATATATAGTGGACCCAAATATGTGGTACAACCGGAAAAGGAGTGCTTCTATAGCTTCAAATAAGTCGAAATGATAGAATACATTTTTTTTAATAAGATTTCGTTTTGGAGAAAAAGAACTTGGAAAGTTAAACAAATGTGCACTTGACTTCAATATGTGAAGAATTAAAAGGATACTAACATTACAAGCAATCCATTCTAATTTAATTCACAGAATACAATTTTATACATGACAAAACGTCCAACATTTTCAACAATATCTTAAATAAATAAAAAATAAATGTATAAGAAATAAAATTATTCTTCGTCTCACACAAATTCACTGGTTTATCTTAACAGTCAACTGATTGAATTAGTTAATCCCCTGATAATAAACAAATCATACAGAACGTCTGTAGCAAAAACCGTTATGTTAAATATCAATCAAGTGCACGCATAGTCGATTAACTTTCAAAGTTCTTTTTCTCAAAAAAACATGACCTTATTCGAAAAAAGCCTTATTCTATTATTTCGATTTTTTTGAGCCGTTAAATCACCTTGCCGGTTGTATCACATATTTGAACCCACCCTGTGTGCGCGCGCGCGTGTGTGTATGTGCGTGTGTGTCCACATTAAATTATTGAATAAACTAATAAAAGGATAATATATAGAAATTTCTTGATTCCGCATAGAATCAAACTGGCTTAATCATCAATCATTACATAAAATCTCTGGAGATAATTTATGTGCATATACATACAATAAAAGATACTATTACATTCGTTGCCAGAAACAGTTTTATAATAATTTTATATTATAAAGGATATATACTTTTTACTTTCTTTAGAATTTTTGGTATACTACAATGGTTCAGTCCAAATTGTGTCAGATTTTTCAACTGACATCTACTTGCAAACAAATAAAATAACAAAATTTATAAACAAATATGCATGCATATAGACAAACACAAAATTAAATTTATAATACTAAATTAGATATACAAATTGCTGTTCCAATCTATTAAATAATATGGAAAGTCAAAAATGTATGATTAATTCGCATAATATGGAAAAAATAATACTGATTATTTCATTTAAATTTTCTTCTGAAAGTATAATAATCAATAAAGGATCAGTCATCAAATATATAGAATAAACAAATAAAACTTGTTACATTTATGATGTAATACAATTACATTGAAGTTTAAAACAGCTGCTATTATGTTTCTTTAAAATGTATAATTAATTTTGTACTTCATAATATTTAATTTCAGAAGTCCACAGAACTCTTCCATATTATATATCTAAAGATACGTAATATATGATATATAAAATACATAATATATAAAAAATTAAATACGTAAAAGAACTTAGAAATTTTAAATCAACATTGTATTTTTTATATAAAGAAACAGTTTCACAATTAATGTAATTATTTTCAATTTATAACAATAACAGCAGCCTAGAATTCATTTATATTGAATAGCATTGCTTCTTCAGAAGAAGAAATAGACGAACAATTTTTCCCACAGCAATTTGAACACAAACTGGTTAGCTTCATTTGGTTTATATGGCTTGAATCTAGTATTTGGTTTTCTTGTTATTTAACCGTTTGAGTGCTGGAAGCGGTCGCAAAAATTAATGCAAAAAGTGTTAAGCAAGCGCTGCAATAGACCCATTATTGATGCATTCAATTTCTACCGCAATTCTCAAAAATTAATGAATAACTACATATAGTTAAATCGAACTATCCTCAGATACTAGATAACAATATCCATTAATGAAACAAAAGGAGAAAGCGATAGCGCTTGCTGAACATTTGCTAAAGCCTTGTGTCCACGATGCTAGAAATCGGTCCGAGATCTCGGACCGATTTCTAGCATCGTGGACACAAGGCTTAACATGAAGCAGGAAAAGCATGATCGCGCTTGTTGGCATTTTTTAACATGAAATGGAAGAAGCGCAATCATGCTCCTTGGCATTCAAACGATTAATGTACTCAGTAATAAAGATAATTAATCTTAAATAAAAAATAAGTTATTTGTAGATTTGTGAATCCTGGTGTTTAATATAACAACCAGCACAATAATCTTATATATTAAATCGAATGGGAAAAACATCGAATCACATATATCTGTACAAACATCAGAATCTAAACTGAATTATTTGCAACTGATCCTTTCTTTTTATACAAACATGTCAATCCATTATTGTAGAAATTATTGACAATATACAGAATACAAATAATTATGTACAATAGTTTATATAAATGATTTTGCAACTATTCAATATTTATCAAAAGTACAATGAAAAAAATGTATCTTTTATATATATATATTTATTTTTATATATATATAGAAACACGCGCACATACACACACGCACCCACACAGTGTATATAAAGTCAAATCGTTTTTAATATATCTTTACATCAGGCAGTTTTTTCTTCTTTACTATAAATGTATCTATATATGAAGGTAAATATTCAAAAGAATCGTGTATATCCATACATATATATTGTCTTATCAAAATGTGTTTTGACCTAGTATATATTGCAATATTCTTCGAAAACTACAGATTGGATTAATAATATATTGAATGTTAAATTTCTGACGCATACCTTTGTTTTACTAGCTGCTTTATCTGGTTAATTACTTCGCTTCTACATTATTGAAGCATGAGGGATTCTAAATTTCGATGCAGAATAGTATCCTTTACAGCGTTAAAGACAACTTTAATATTTTCTGTGTCCACTGCAGTAGTGAAGTGATGAAACAACGGCTTTCTTGGATCCCTCTTGACCGAGACGAACATATCAAGGATAAAATTTTGCACGTCCTTCATGGAATGTGGATCACCCGTAAATTGTGGAAAATACAAACGGACATTTGTATCTTGTGATCTCACTTTCTTATCAAGTAAATCCGTTTTGTTTAAAAACAAAATTATAGAGACACCACAAAATATCATGTTGTTCACGATTGTATCAAATATATTTTTAGATTCTTCCAATCTGTTAGTCCTCCTATAAGATGAATTGATAAAAGCAAAAGCATTATCATTATTTATTTTATGATTTTGTAGAATAAACAAGAAGATAACATACCTATCTTCCAACAAGACCTGATCAAATTCTGACGATGATACAAGAAAAAGTATAGACGTCACACAGTCAAAGCATTGGTACCACTTTTGCCTTTGAGATCTTTGACCGCCAACATCAACAAAGAGGAATGGGATATTATTAATCGGTATTACAAATTCGGAAATTCCTTTTGTTGCTTTTCTACAGTGTAAGATATCCTGATGTGTAGGTGTATAGTCCTGAAAAATATTTCTTTTATACACTTTGAGAAATAACAATAATCAAATCTAAAAATAATATATATGTTACAGTAAATGTGTTAATTCAGCAAATGTATACGCTTACTAGTCAATGTATGCATATACATATTGATAAGTAAATGTATTCACTAGCAATAAGATTTAAACTTTTACTAGTAGAACCATATATTTTCACATGTAATTTAGTAAATGTATGCACAAACAAAAATAAATCAATTTAAATGAACACTTTTACTAGCAGATGTGTTACAGTAAAAGCGTAAAATTTGGTAAATGTATATATACACTTATTAGTCAATGTATGCATTTACGTTTTATTGGCAAAAGTGCACCAAATTCGCAATGTAGTCTCTCCTTTCAGGTATTATTTAAAATGTGATACAAAACATGCTTTAGCGGGGTGCAGGGGGAGGGGCTCCGCCCCTCCATTCTCTGCTTTAACCAAAAAGGTTGTTTCACCCCTTTTTGGTTAAAGCAGAGAATACTTAGCGATATGCTTTTACTAATGTGTTGTAGCAAATGTATGCATTGTCTAGTAAATAAATACATTTACTAGGAATAGTAGACATTTTTATATTTAGTTGATACTTTTGCTAAAATCTTACGTAAATATATACATTGACTTGTAAGTGTATACATTTACCAAATTTTACGCTTTTACTATAACATATACACAAACAGTATAATAGTTTTCTCTATGCGTTTTAGTAAATAAAAATATATTAAATTGTTGTAATTATAAATTGCCAAAAGTATTACCACTCTTGCAATCCTATCAAGATTATCCAAGAAGTATTGGACAGAATCACTCTGAAAATAGCAAATCACATATATAAATATAATACATAAATTAAAAAACAATATGGTAATAAATAATTATATATATTTCAATGTTTTAGTATTAAAACATTTACACATTCTATATCATACGTACATAAAAGATGTGTGTCTAATATGAGAAAAAGATCTTACTAATTGAAATTCTCTTCGCCTGTCAAATGCTCTTCTAATCGACGCATCCTTCCATAAACTCTGCAATGCTGGTACATAATGCAGAAATAATCTAGTGTCCAGCACCATAGTGTTCTCAAATTTGAGTAATTGAAAACCGATATCATAATTCTTAGGATTCTCCCAAGGAATATTTAATTTATCCCGTGCATCCACTAGAACCTTCATGCCCTTTATTATATTCTGGTAGATTACATGTTGGTATTCCTTAATTAGTTCGGGCTGAAAAAAAAATATAACATCAAATTTAATCCTGTAAAGTAAGCTTCTCATGGATGAGATGATATTTTATGATATGATATGACATTAGTGTGCTTTTATGAAATACTTTATGATGCATAATAACATTAAATGTTAAGAGAAATATACTTAATGCTTAAAATTAACGATAAATAATTATAGATAAATACTACATTTATCTATAATAGAATGTTTAACGTATTGTCTTAATTTCAATGAAGAACATTCATTCTGATTAAAATAAGTTTTAGTTATGAAAGTCTATTATGATTTTTTAAATTAAATTAAATTGATTCCCCTTTGCTGTAAGTAAAAGAATCAAAGCTGTTTGGAGCAGGGGCACATGATAAATGGCTGCTGACGATTCAGATAGCTGATGAGATTCCCCAGGCCAAGCAGAACGAAGAAGCTGCTGGCAGTGAACCGAGACAGATCGAGAACAGACCTCGGTCTTCTCACGGAACATACGATCCCCAGGGCTCATCCATACAAACTCGAACTTGCTGAACAAAAGGACCTGCTGCTGGTTATGTAGGGAAGAGAGTGAAGATAGCTTGCATATACTATGCTGCTGTCCTTGCTACATTTGCTTGCAAAAGATACAGATCTTAGGGCTGTATGTTTCTTGAGCCAAAGGATCTTGAGGAAAAGAGAATAAGTAGTCTCACGAGTATACAACTGGTATACAACACTGGGCTGGGATTGACAACCTAACCTAAACTCGGAAACCAGCAGGGAGTTACAGAAACTTTTTAGATCTAGGTGACGTTAGGGACTGATTTACGTCCATTTCCACCAATGTAGATTAACTTTAATCTCGGTTTAACTTACACTTCTATATCTTTTTCTAGTTCTAAGAATTAGAAAGAGATAAAGAGTAAATTAAACCGAGATTAAAGTTAATCTACGTTGGAAATGGACATTAGTCCCACTCGCTTCTTTTATTATTAGTTAATTAAATTGACAATTTACTTTGTAAAGGATTTGAGGTGCAACACAAAATGTCCATAATCAAACCTCTATACTTTTTTTGCATTTTATAGTTTTATCTCTATCGTTATCCTTCATATATATGTAATATATAATTTACATATACACATTACACACTATATTACAATTATTTACTATGCTACTTGTATTGAGACATTTTTTTCGTAAGTTTCCTCTTTTCGACTGTAATACCAACTCTTAGCGAAACGTAAACCCGATCAAACGGCGGTCAAATTTAAATTCCGTTTGAGTAAAATGTACAATCAACGATCACAATAGTGGCTTGTTTAGACTTTAGCGAGAATACCATTGTTTTACGAATGAGATAACATATAAAACAATTATACCGACAGAAACATTACTTTATCAATACAAACATTTGGGAAGAACTCAAAATGAATGTACATAATTATGGGCTAAATCGGCGAATGTTTCGCGTGAGACAGCATCGACCGGGAACGATGCTCTAAAGTAGGGGTATTACTTTTGGCAACTTCGAAGCTTCAAAGGCACCTTAAACCTCGAAGGTTCGGAGTTAACTTCTAAGTTTCAAAGGCACCTTAAGCTTGGAAGGTTCGGAGTTAACTTCGAAGCTTCAAAGGCACCTTGGACTTTAAAGGTTCGGAGTTAACTTCGAAGCTTCGAACCCTCGAAGTTGTGAAAAGTAACAACCTTACTCTAAAGCGGAACGCCGCCGATTGAAGATTCCGCCGCGATTCTGTCACGTGGTGTCCGCGCTCCTCGTGGTCCTCGGGCTCCTACCTCAAACTTGATCCCATGAATAATCCGCATCTGCTTGAGGAATGTCGACTTGCCGCTCTCCCCCGCGCCGAGCAGCAGCAGCTTCACCTGCCGGCGAAACGTCTGCCGGTCTTTCTCCAGCATCCGGTCGATCTCCTGGCTCTTGTAACGCTGCTCGATCTCCTCCGGGCTGAATTTGAAACGCAGACAACACGACCACGTTAAGGAGCTCGCCATCTTGCTACCCTGCCTCTCTCGCTCACTCTCACTCTCTTTCTCTTTCTTTTTTTATTCTCCTCCTCCGTCGCCACTTTCCTTCCTTTCTTCCTTCCTTCCTTCCTCGCTTTTCCTCTTCCCCCGGCGTTCCCGGGAGTGATGCCGTCTCGACAACAAACCGACGAAACGTACAAACAGAGCGACCGAACGCGCACTGGCAACACGGCGACGTCGACGACTCGCGTACGAGTTCCTCGTTCCTCGTGCCTCCCCCTCCCCGACTGTCACTCACCCACCCACCCCGCGAAAGCGCAAGCCGATCGGGAATCGCCGCGCTGCCGATTCAGAACCGCATTTCTCGGGCAGGCGTAACCGGCCGGAATGCGCGATATCACCACTACACCAACACCACCACCACTACCGAACGGATGAACGGATCTTGTGTCGACGCGCAATTTTTACCAATCGATCCCAATCGAGCTGCGTATATTCGCACGTATACCGTTATAATGCCGCGTTACATTACTTACATTACACACACGACGTTACGGTACACGTAGGGCGTACGATACAGGTCCGAGTTGTACGGATACGGAAGAATATAGCAGCACCGATGGTAAAGGGGGAAAGGTACTTCACGCGGTAATCACTGCCGCCGACGCCGCTGCCGCTGCCGCCCTTGCCCACGATCCACGATCCTTACAATCGTTCCTAGCCACCCACGAATTGGGCATGATTAAATAATCACCGGGCGACGATCCGCATCGCCTCGCGACGACGTGAACGTTTTATGTGTCACGATCGTCTGTGACAACATACGTCTCGCTCGCTGCACCGCCTTAATTCTCTCCCTCTCTCTCTCTCTCTCTCTCTCTCTCCTTCTCCTTCCTGCCCCTCTAACTCCTAAAAAGCGGCGAGTCAATCATTCGCTTCTGCACGCCGTGACACACCTTTTCTGTTTGTTGTGTGTTAACGATTATGATCTGTAGTAACGTATGATGGCCATCATACCGATGCGACCGAGTTGCTTCATAGTAATGCATGGTAATAATGAAAAGAAAACAACAAACGGGTAAAACAATACGAGTGAGAAAATATGCCACTGCTCCCATACCATCTCGGCTCGAGACTACCTTCACCATTTGCCGCGTTCAGCAGACTCAACAGTTGAGCAACGTTACTAGATTTATCTATATAGGGAGCTT
>NJRQ01000467.1:10348-21977 GCA_003063805.1 Aphaenogaster ashmeadi
AACCTTACTGTTTTTTCCGTGTATCTTTCTGTAGATTGATCGTATTATTAAACTTTTTTATATAATACATTTTCGCTATCTCTCTCTTCCGTCTGCGCTTTTCTCTATGCAAAATAATAGGTTTCAGTTGAAATCATGTGATTAACTTTCCGCAGGTGACTCTCGTTCCCTCTCCCCCTCTTTCCGTTTTTCTCTCTTTCGTCCTACTCTCCCCTTTTCTTTCCTCTTGCTCTTTGCTCTTTCCGACTATGCACCGCTTCTTTCCTCTCTTTCTGTGTTTATTCGAGACGAGCCGCTATTCCGCGAAGCTCGTTTGCAAAAGTATCCGCACGCTTCTGCCCGGATGCGACGACTCCACTAAATCATTTAAGCAGAGTAGACTGGGGCAAGTGGCAAGCCGGTTCTGATTAATTCAAAATACAGGCGCTAAATAAAGCGACGAACGTGATGAGAAACGGGATTATCTTTGCACAAATTATCGAAAAGATATATCTAAAAAATATCTGACATTTGATTATGCTTTTATCGAATCCATGATAAAATTATCAATAAATTTCAATCAAACAAAGTTTTTGTTTTAATATTTGCCTTATTCTTCCACTTGTCCCAGTTTATCCGTCCATTCGTCTAATCACTCCTTATTCCCGCTCAACTTCAGCGGAATCTAATTAATAAGTTGCGTGTTTTTAGCCGCTCTTAATCCACTGTCGCTCTGTACGCTTTTTAAAAGAGCTTGCTACACGTTGTAATTCGATTATGTAATGGAAGTAAAATATTTTCTTCGTGTTAATCTCTTCTGTCACTAATACCGTGTGCGATCGCGTAACGCGAGATACGTCTTGTGCAAATAAATACGTAAATGAGAGAGTCCGGATCCGTGAGGTAAGAACGACGTACGCCATTGTCATATAAGTATTGCTGCATTTAAATGTTGAACGAAACTGACTCGCGAAGACGTGTCGGACGACAACCCGTAGTTGAATCTGCTCGCATAAAATTTGCATGCGATTTCGACATACGAATTAAAGTGGATAATTAGTGCTATGGAGGCGTCGGACGAGCGGCCTGCTCCACTTTTCGCGCGGTCTGTTTCCGTTTTTTACGACTACTGACGAATACAGATCTTCGGTTGTTTCGAATCGAAAAATGGTCCGACTTATCAATGATAGGAGAGAATGTTGTACCTAGAGACACTTTTTTGATTTTGATTTTAAAAAATTTTTTTACCGTTTTTATTTTTATTTCAAATGTTGTTTATAAATAGTGGGATATTTATATAACTTAAATAAAAATTTATAGCTTTTTGGAATAATATCCACTGTTTTTAACAATTGCTTTCATAAACCGTCCTTAGATACAAAGAGTAGTTGTACCTAGGGACGGGACAGTGCATGTTGTACCTGGGGACACATAAAATAAAACGCAAATTTGTATGAAAGAACAACTTTAATTGTATTTAAATTGACTATAATTAAACTATAACTATTAGTTTAGATCTTTTTCCATCTAAAATGTCTTTAATCGCTGCCTCCACATTCATTTTATTTGGATTCAATCTTCTTTTCTTTGCTTCAGGACATTAAAATAATCTACGCAAAAAAATAAAAATATTGTACCCACCATCGTCCTGAAAATACTAAGTGTCCCCAGGTACACGTCCCTAGGTACAACTTCGCTTAAAATATAAAAAGAGTTTGAAATTGAACAGAGAGAAATAAAAATGCAATTTTTCAAAAATAGTAAATAATAGCTGAAATTACACAGAATCTTATAGTATATTTGAATTTCTCACATAAAAACTTCTCAAAAAATTAGAAAAAAATATGAATATAAAAAAATACAAAGAAGGTTCAGAAATAAACTTTTGTCGGTAAAAGCCAAACGGCTGCACAGAACACGTAATTATTTAGGTTAGAAACAAATGACAAGTAATATAATGAAGTAATATAACTGAGTGTGTGAGCTGTCAACATTAAAAATCTCGTTATTGCTGTAAAATTACACAGCCACACAAAAAAAAATTATTTTCTGGCCTGGGGGTCAGACCATGTTTATTATATGTTTTTGGGGTCGCTGAAACCGAATCCGAAGTCCATTTTACCCCATCACGTCAGGTTTTTGACATAACCTCAAACCTTCACCCCTTGACCCCATAATGGAAACTCGTTACCAAGGAAGATACCACAGTCTCTCCTACTCGTAGTCTATGGGTAAATTCGTGTAATATATTGATATAACATTAAAGAAAATAATTAAGAATAAGACCGCGATATTAAACAAAATAATCCAGCTAAAGATTAATCATAAAATTCACTTCATTCACTTTTTCAAAATACATCAAATTTATTCAATTAGGGAAGAGTTGTCGAATGCGTAATTACTACTTAAGCTATTTTTTATTATATTTCCCATTTGATATTGATTTGTATGCAAATAAACGTTGGAAATAGCTTGATGCTTCAGGCATCTATTATTACATGTTTAACCTTTCACCAATAACAAATTAGTTTGTTATAAGTCTTTTTGTATCATGCTGCAAAAGGTACGATTTAGGCAACCGATCGCCTAAATCGTACCTGTACTTATGGGTTTTCTAAATCATACCTCCTTGAAAGTATTGAATTTATGAATGAGAAAATAATTAAAAATATAAGATTAATAAAAGGAATCATTATCTAATACCTATTTTATTAATAATTTATCAAAAAAAGGATCAAATATTTAATAATAAATAATTAATAAAACAATAATGAAAAATTAAGGACGTCGAAATAAAACTGGCTTAAATTTATTTTTGCAATTGACATTTGTATTCATATAAGCACGATTATATAAGCACGAGTTCCTAAATCTTACTGATACAATATAAGAAATAGTGATAGTACGATTTAGATTTTGATAGATAGATTTTATAAAAATATCGATTTAATCTTTTATATTAATAATTGCAAATATGTATATACAATGTAAAATATGTAAAATATTCTACAATAAATCTTTTTTTATGAAAATATAAAAATTTAGAATTGCATGATTACGTTATTATCAGCTACATAAATTGATCAAAAATTAACATCAGTTGTACCTGATTTTTTAAAGTGTATTAGTATGCACAAAACAAGATGTAGGTAATCTGTTAATTTTTTGTTTATATTACTCATTTCTCATTTATTTCATATTTTTCTTACTAAATGTTGTTTATATTAAGTAATAATATAAAATATTGATGAGGTACGATTTAGGCGACCGGTACGCATTTAGCAACTCTCCCCTATTACATGACATTTCTGTTATCTTTAAGAATTATTTCCTTAGGCGAAAAATAATATGATACTGTTGTATAATTCTTTTTTAATCATTTTTCTCACGGATTAGTAAATAATAACGGACATCCGCAAGAATAGCTGTTGGATTTTATATCGTACAATGATCTGGAAAACCACCTCGAAATCAATTAGTATTCTGATTATTTTGCACGCAGCCAGCGTAAAATTTGTCAAATATCGCCTTTATACATTCGTCGTAATTCATTGATCAAACACCTCGGTACTCATGTCGCTATATTATCGGCTCCGCAACGTGCAACAAAGATCGTTAACGCCTAACTTTCTGTTACGATACGTCGCCGAAGTAATTTATAACTGGAGCGGCAATTGTATGTCTCTCACGTGGCTCTGACGATGACGTGACACCTGCTGCTATGATCGCCGAACCGTACTCGGAATTGTTGGCACGCGAGATCGTCGCGTTTCCGGTAAACATATGGCAAACGACAAATACCGAGCTGCGATGCGTGCACGTGTGTTTGTATTTTCGTTTAAGATAATTTCACGAAGTTCCGTAATACGCCTCCATTTAATCAAAATCTATGAAAAAAGTTGTACACATAAACCACACATATATACATTTTTCTAATGATAGAAATTACATTTGTTCTACTTTTATGCACTCGTAAAAATCAACCGTGCGTTGCCACGGCAACTTTTATTCTGTACATTCTCTCATTCTGTGCATTTTCGCGCACTTGACGTGATTACCATAATGAAACTAACAAGTCAGGCTCGTATTAGCACTAACAATAAAAATCGGCCAATGGCTAATAAACGAGCAGAAAAATTTGTATTTAATAGATTAATATATATAATGTTTATTAATTAAAACATCCAACACGTAGATCTAATTAATTAACTAAAAACGTGTCAACTACGTAGAACTAATTGATAAAAGCGTAACAAAAATTGAACGTTTCGAGCTTCACAGAGCCCTTCTTCAGCGATATAATAAAACATTAAGAAAGATAACAGAAATTAACAACATTATCCACCATAAAAACTTAATCTAAAGATCAGAACAATATTTTAAGATGTTATCGCGAACCAAAAAGAGAATACGAGTAAGGAGCCACACCCATGTTAAAAAGTGACACACCAAAAGAATAAATGGAATATACCAAAATAAATAAAAAAATTGTGATGTCCATGTAAAAATTATGATTATCATACTTTTGCTATATCCGAAATGTAACGCTGAAAATATCAAGCTTGATAATTGTTCGCTTAAAGAAAAAACAATATTATTTTATGAATATTATACCTGAATTCTCACGATTTTCTTATCGAGCAATCTCGATTGCACGGTGCATCCTTTTTCGGGTGGAGTGTGAAACACAATCGACTGTCACTTGACGAACAGCACGAGTATCGTTGTCGCGGGACGGGTATCGCGATAACGTAGGAAGTGACATAAAATTATCAGCAGGAAGTATCGCGCTGCTTCGCTTCTGCCAATTTGATAATGACACGCGTGAAATTCCGTCATCGGAGATATTCCGGTCGCAATTTTGCAATTGTCACGCATACGCTAAGGATGGCTTAATTTTGATACCATCAGTTTAAAGACGGTGCCAGACGACATAGCAAATGTACGCCAACATTGGCGAATACATTGGCTATTAATGGATATCAATGAATATTATGTGGATATCAATCGTATTGCATATACATATATGGCCAATATTGGCTCAGCATTGGTAGCCAATGCATTCGCCAACGACGTTGGCGTACACTTGCCACGTTGTCTGGGGCCGCCTTTACGCGAACGCAAATCCATTGTTATTGTCTACTGAATAAAAGACTATTTTCAAGAAGAAAGTTCATACGAAGTCGATAGTGATTAAATAAAGAACGATTAGAACTAGTAAGATGCGAGGCGCCAATCTGCAGCGATCGATAGTTGTGCATGCCGGTTTATCAATATGAAAATTGTATCATACTTTCGTGTGTATCTATATACGTTATATCTTTGTGTATTACACATAAATTTAAATATAGCTTACGAAGAGTGTAAGATTCGAAAATTTAAGAATACGAAGAATCAATTATCTATAATTTTAATGATGGTTGGTTTCCGAAACTACACTTGGAAAAGTGGAGGCTACTCTGAATAAATGAAATTGTTTAATTAGTTTAATCGATGTCGAATCAATTGAACAAATTATATAATGGAACAAAATAAGTGAGATTAGGACCGACGAAATTGTCAAATATAAATATGAGAATAGGCCAATGTCGATAAGCAATTTAATAATTTGATGCTAATAAGATCCCCCAATTCCCCGAAAAAACTGTAAAGAAATTATTGCGAAAAATAACACCTCAACCTGGATCTCCCTACAATCCGTGCGAGCGTCCTATCAATTCGATCATGGAGGCATTCAGGTTCGAATCCTGGTTGAGGTGTTATTTTTCGCAATATTTCTTTACAGTTTTTTTTCGGGGAGGGGGGATCTTATAGGTGCTTGTTAGCAAATCAAATTATTAAATTGCTCATCAATTTAATATGTGAATCAATTATTCCGGCTTCATGTAAGGATAGTGTTTCAAGACCGACGAATACGCGGTGCACAGTTCGTATGAGCAGAAAAATTCACAAAAATTATTTATTAGGCACCAAAATCCGCCGCAGACCAACATTGGCCTATTCTCATATTTATTTTTGACAATGGAACAAGTTATTAGTTGATTTAATATTCAAAACGCGCGCTTAAGATTGAAGCGATCGTATCGATAAATTTTATTGTTACATCAGTATGTTACGTCCGCCTCGTTTTGGCGAACACAACAAGGTAAGTTATCGATTTTCGGAAAACGGAACTAACTCAATGAATTTTAGAGGTGTATGCTAATCGTGGCCAATTGTTGCGCAATAGTTTCGCTGAAAGCTCATAATTTTTTCAATGAATACGCTCACAGGCTCACTTTCAAGTTTTTGTTCATTCAAATAGTTTTTTTGTTCTTCATGTATTTTATGTGTAACTGTCGCATTTCAGACCATTCTTCGGTCTCTTTTACGATCATCACGAGAATCGCTTCGTCGTGCGTTATATTTCATTGCGATTGTTCACAGTTTTTCCATTCAGTGAAATATTTGTCCGACACTTCGGTTTCGTGTTTTTGCTTGTTTTATGACAAAGGGATCCGAGATCCCGTAGTGTTTTCATGACGAAAGCACGGCGCGTGGCATCACGAAATTCATCAGAATTTCCGGCATCGAAAACGACACAAAGTTATGGCGGATGGGGACGGACGGACGCACGCACGCAGGTACTGCGTACGTATACGGTTTAAATAAGGATACATCAATATTTACCTGCTGCGCCAGGGATACACTTGTTGCACATTTTGCCAGGCGAACGGCACACGCTTCGCCGCGACAAATCGCGATTATGTTTGCTCGGTCAGGGGTAGGAAAACCATCCCCTACCCGGAACATAGCGAGAGACAGAGCGGTGAAGGGAGAGGGGTGACTCTTGCTCATCGAGGAAAACTTCACGTTCCCGATGAGGGTAAATTGAATGGCTGTGGAAATCGGATGTTGTGCACACGCAAAGTGACGACGGTCGCGCTTTCACTTCGTTATTGCGTAACGGCGGGGATGAAAGATTTGGTTACGGTCGTGTAACGACGAGAGATTGCCCAATTGTCTCTCAAACACTTTACATCGCTGAAATTCCTGTTACGATAACGATCGTGTTGTCTTTCATTGTACAGCGAATCACTAGACAATCGTAACTTTATCACGTCACTTTCAAGTTACAAATAATTCCCCATATCTAGTTGCGAATATATCTTCTGCATTTGATTCGGACAAATCTGCTTTTAATACGAGGATTCAAAGAACATTTTATCGCGCCAACACGTGATGGAAAGTTACGTAAATAATTCGTTTACATGAAAGTTCCGCCGTGACTAATGTAAGACTTAAAATTTCGTTCGAACATCCGCGCGAGAAAATACTCACAATCAGTTTTGTCTTTGGCGTTTTGTGGCAGCACGTGGAAATAAGGGTCACACGTGTATGACACGTGTTGGTTTCGAACGTTTGAGTGTATGAGGGTTAACTACGCGCTTCTCGAATGTAGAAGATGTTCAAAATTCTCGCGGCGCGCGTTTTTGCCGTCGCGCGTTAACGTATGGAAAAGAAACGCGCGTCAAACAATGATTAATGTAAGACAATACGACGACTTTCGACAAGCATTCCGAAAGCAACACGCATAACTCACAAATAGGATGATAACTCACGGCACACGGGTAGAACACTTTCCCTTTCCTGTCTTTGCTCAGTGACTTCGGAAGTAGTTAGTATAACAATGGGCACGCGACCCTCTTTATCCTTTCGTTCTTCTTGTTCCGTTCAATCCTTTCCCATTTTAGCCTCTCCGTTATTTACTCCGTTCTTTGATTCCAGTTAACTTTTCATCGGTGACTCAACTGTTCGTCTTTAATATAACGCCATTGTCAAACGACAGTACAGTCAGGTTGTTTTATTGTTCCGTTTCGTCAAGGGTATTAAAATATCCATACAACAGAATTTTTTTTGTTCCATGATCGGTAATGTGTTGGCAACTGACGTTGTTGTTCCAATTCTCACCAGGGGATGTCGAAGATCCGACTATTTCGGAGAAATTAAAATTTGGGTCGCCCTTTCATACCTGTCGCAGGTATTAGGAAGGCAGACTAATTATCAGAATTCTAAGACGCGTCATTGTTTCATTCAGCTCAAAGTCATTTTTTAAGTGTCATGATTTTTTTAATTGATAAAAGAGCCTGTTTAAAGGCAAAATTGTTATAAATTACTTCCCATCGAGTTGTATAACTGCAGCTTTAGTGATAATAGATTTACGGAATAATTTACAAATTGGGATAGAGCGTGCCATGAGAAACGAACTTCGGAAAATGAAAAGGAAAGAAAATAAATAGAAGTGAATTTAGAAAGCGTTACAAAAAATAAGAAACAAAAATTTCAAGATTTAAATCTTAAAATATTTCAAGCCACGGTAAAAGTCTTACATTACTGGAAAAGTCTTAGGTCCATTCAAGTCGCAGGAAAAAAAAAGAACGAAGAGAGCGGAATGGTTAAGCCGGCTATATTCCGCCTTCTTTCCGTTTGACGTAGGTGTAACTAGGGAGGTAAAACAACCGTCTTTTAATCCACTTCCACCTATGATTAAAAGAAATGGTCTAACAATAAGTGGTGCCTCGTCGCGGTGGGACGTTTCCGGCAATTTTGACGCGCGAAAGGATCGATCCTCTCTTTCTCTCTCTCTCTCCCCCCCCCTCTCTCTCTCTCTCTCTCTCTCTCTCTCTCTTTCTTCCCCGTTCTCTTTTTCCATAGATGCAGATACCACCGGATCGGTGTACAATCGGCGCGTAAACGACTCTCCTACGTGCGCGGTTTTTATGGTACCGCGCACACACGTCCACCACCCACGCTGTTAAAGACGATGGGGCCGTTTCTCCTTCGTCGCGGCCGCTATTGAATCGCTTGACCCACTTTGATAAACTCGCATCGGAATAACTCAATAGTACCGTGTCGTGAGCCGACAACAGTAATTATTATTCAACGTCTCCCGGGCCGCGCCGTTCCGACTCGCGGGAGCTACACACACTATCAGTATACGCGCACTAATTTATCTAGATAGATGCCCGCGTGCTCGGGGTGCACTTGACACGGCTCTCGCTGGAGTCTCGCGAAATTAAACGTGACACCATCGGGCAACCATCGCGATTATTTTTCGCAGCGATACGAAAGCGCACCGTGATGTACCGAGCTCTATTAAGCTAGCAGGACCAAATCAGCAAAATTAAACTGGAACTATCGGATTATTTAGTACTCTTTTTGTACCACTAATAATAATTTTGTATCCCGTGCCATTTCGAAAAAAACCGTGGCGCTGCTATCTTAATATTAAGCTAGCAGGATCACAATAAAAAACAAAGCTTCCTCTATGAGGAAGCAAAAAGAAAAGAAGAAAAACAAAGACAGAAATGCAAAGGGCTGAATTTGTACTAATTTGTACTACCAAAAACACTTAATATATTCATCTCTTCTGCTTCAAACAATCCCCAATTGAACTCAGCCCTATTAGGCTCAAGAGTAAAGTACACTTTCTTATCAGCAGAATCAATCGTTATTTGTGCACTCGACGTGGCACAATTTGTACCATCGAAATATAAAATTTCAAATTTTGTACCTCCTCTGTTCCTTCAGAAATCACTCCCAACCCTTATCAGTCTCAAGAGTAAAGTACTTTTCACCACCAGCAGAATGAATCACTGCTTGGTACATTGGACGCGACATAATTTGTACCGCGAAAATATAAAGTTTCAGATTTTGTATCTCTCTTGTTTATTCTAAAAAAACTACCCGAACTCTATTAATCTCAAGAGTAAAGTACCTTTCGCGCGCGCCACGAGTAGAATTAATTGCTACTTAGACATTCGATTACAAATAATTTTTATCGCAAAAATATTACATTTCAGATTTTGTACCCCCGCGGTTTCTTCGGAAACCACCCCCGACCCCTATCAGTTTCAAGAGTAAAGTACCTTTTTCCACGAGAAGAATCAATTGCTATTTATACATTCGATTACAGATAATTTGTACCGCGAAAATATAAAGTTTCAGATTTTGTACCCCCGCCGTTCCTTCGAAACCACACCCGACCCGAGTACTTATTTTGTATTATTTTGTACTATCAAAAATAATTTTGTACCCTGTGCCATTTAGGAAAAATCATGGCGCTGTTTAATATGAAGCTAGCATGACAAAAAATAATAAAAAATTAACAAAGCAGATACAATTAGTACTGAATTTATACTGTTTGTGCGAACGTTAGCATGAATATGTTTGGATAATTAAAAATATAGATTTAAATAATTACAATTAATTTAAATTATATTTTATTATAAATACATTCATTTGTATCATTTGTAGGAAAAATTCTAACGATTGTAAATGTTATAAATTAATAAGGCTGGTGTTATTAAAGATTGTTCTTTAACCCTCCGTGCGCCTGGTTGGGTCTGAGAGGTTCACTAGTGTGCTTTTGAAGTAATAACTTCGTAATCGGGAACACTAGTGGCCTGAGTGTTTAGTAGCTGCTGGTTAAATGTCGTGCTTGAAAACATGAAAACATAAAATAAATAATACTTTCGATAAAAAAATTTGATATTATGATTATACCAGGATATACTTATTTTCAAACTTTCGAGTTTGTCAGACCCACCAGGCGCACGGAGGGTTAATATTTCTTTCTTTTTTTCTAGGTCGTTATATATTCGACCCATGTTTGCCCTACTCTTAAACACATAGTTGTATAGTGTCCGATTGTTTGGATGCCTCGTGTCAAAATGCTGTTAGCTTTATATTAAGTTAGCAGGATCACAATTTTTTCTTAAATAACACAGGGTACAGAATTATTCAAATCTTTCGCGAATCTTTTAAAAACGACGCATTCTCTGTCGATCCATCGCCTTAATACGATGCCTTAATCTTTCTCGATGACAGTACGCCGCACATGCTGCAAGAAAATTGTGTTTTCACGCTTTTAATATCATACAAATTTGCAGTCGACACAGATAATCGCGTACCTTTCGAGGAAACACGGATAGACTAGTTTAACTCTTTAGGATCCAGTGGAATATGTATGTCCCAGCACGTTTAAAACATTATATTTTTGATAAATATTAAGCTACTAATATTAGGTTACTAAGATTAACTTGTTTTAAAGGGAATTGTTTAAACTTTAACTTTAAACTTTAACTTTAACTTTAAAAAATATTGTGATAAATATTATCATAAAATATAAAAAATTATTTATGTAGTAAGATTTATGTAGTAAGAAAATTGTGGGAGTAACTATAAAAGGTTCGACAATAATATTATTTTCACATGGCAATTACTCAAATATAACTAATAATGTAAAGGAGGATGTTAAAGAAGTTCGATTTTTGGCCCCCCTGCGGAACTTTAGTTCACCGTAAAAAATTATTGTTTGGGACCCACAATGAACAAGAAGAAACAGTCTTACACCCCAGAAATGCGGGGAACATTGATTTTTTTGAGATTACATCGAGTTTCCTTGTGAAAGCCAAATATTCGGATACCACGCTAAAATTTTTCATGAATCGGATGCATTGCGAAGGTTTTTTTTATTATAATTTGTATTTAAAGGTTTTTGAAGTCTCTGATCACGAATCTATTTCAAAATGTAGAAAAATGGCTAATCAAAAATGGCGTCCTTGACATGTAGTTTTGTACGTAGGATTACATTCAAATATCAAAATGA
>NJRQ01000467.1:22458-61530 GCA_003063805.1 Aphaenogaster ashmeadi
TAAGGGGAATAGCGCTAGGCAGAGCCAGCTGAAAATCTTAGTACTCTTGATCTTAGTACTCTTTAGTACTCTTGTTTCAAACACATCCGTCGTGATGGCGAAGTATTGTTCTAAATGTGATAACTTGAAATATTAATTACTTGTAATTAATAAGAAACAAAAAATGAAAGATGATAATAGACTAAAACCGAATCCAGATGACATGACCAATGTATGACAACATTGACGAATACATTGGCTACCAATGTTGGCTATATGAATATGCAGTACAATTGATGTCCACACGATACGCATAATTAATCATATGATTATAGGCAAGATTGGGTAGTAACTAATCAATTAGTTACTACAATTAGTTAGAAGTTAAGTAATAAAGTTAAAAGATTAATAACTTTTAAATTAATTCAGTAAATTTTAAATGAGTTAACTTTTAACTTCAACTACACTGAGAAAAAAAATTTGTCGAAAAAACAAAATATTTAGTCCGATACGTTCAACTAAAACATTCAGTTGGTTTAACTGAACATTAGTTGAATTAAAAAGGGTACAGTTTATTCATGTCAACCATCAAAATTTTTTAATCAAGAATTAGTTAATTCAACTAATGTTCAGTTAAACAAACTAATGTTTTAGTTGAACGTATCGGACTAAATATTTTGTTTTTTCAACAAATTTTTTTTCTCAGTGTAATTATTTTTTAAAATACATTAACTTTAACTTATTAACTTTTTTAAATTAAATTTTTTAAATCTCTGAACGTCAATATTTCTTTTTTCTATACAATTTTAAACATTAGACAATTAGAAAAAGCCCAATGATCGTAATAGGCATGATGTCTTACTAGTGCTAGGCTACTTACATTTCCCTCGAGTTTCAAAGAAAAGGAAAAAGAAAAGTTTATTTAAAAGCACTGTTTTGTTAATTAAAATTTTATTTAAATAATGCACAGTAAAGACGTTCTTCTATGATAATTATTAATATCTACTTAATAATCACTATATCTTTATCTGTATTTCTTATATAATTCGTTTTATACATATAATTACATATAATTCTTTAATTGTTATTGATCAGTTTATCATAAATAAAGAAAAAATACATTTTCATATAAAAAAACAATATATTTCTTTGTTATTTCATAAACTTGATTTACAAATAAAATATTAAATTTATTCGATAGTTTATATTGTAATTGTTTTTTCGTTTAAAATTATCTAATTTTAAAAAATTATGACACTTTAATTTGATATCAAAAATGCCTTTTAAAATTAATTTTTAATTTAACTTAAGTTAATTTAATCTTAACGCAACTTTTAACTAAGTTAGTTTTTTGTCCATTTGCAACTTTTAATGTAACTAAGTTAATTTTATAGGCTATTAACTTTAACTTAATTTAGTTATCAAAAAAGACTAACTTACCCAACCCTGAATATAGAACCATATTTAACGAATGTGCGCTGATGTTGGAAAAGATGGACAGCGAGAAAAAAGCAATTGTGGCAGTCGCGGGAACTAGAAAACTGATTTCACATATTTTTTATAAGGAAAATTATTAGGAAAATGCTACGCTACGTTATATTATGAATATTATGATATTACACTGCAGAAAATATTACGTTACTGTACTTGTCTGTTTTGTCAAATGTGTGCAATAGTATCTGGATGAAAATACTAACATAGGCCAACATAATAGGCCAATGTTTTGGTCTCCTTTGATCTCCTGCCAATATTGACAATGCATAATTCTAATTGGCCATATGAAATTTATACACATGACAAGGCTAATCTCACATTGGCCAATATTAGCGTACATTGGCCATGTCTGGAGCCGGCTTAACAAATGTTGATGATCATATGCTTGACGTGTTTGACAGTCATAGGCGATATACATGGTGTTTCCCAAGTAATGTCGAAAATTCCAGGAAGTGATTCCTTGGACGATTTTAAAGAAAAAAATTCCTATGAATATGGGTCCAGAAATGCTTCTCTGCAGAGTTATTGGCCTTCAAAGTTAAAGAAAAATAAAAGTTTTTTTGACATATCTTTAAAACGGCTTGACTTACATCATATTTATTCGTTTATTTCTTTTTCTGGGATCACTTGAAATCTCTAGTATACCGAACACCCATTGTAGATGAAAATGATCTTCGCAACAGAATTGTCGATTTCTTCAATACTATTCGGAATATGCCTGAAATTTTTGAAAGAGTACAACAGTCAATAGTCAGAAGAAGCGTGTGTAGTAAGGTGGACACTTCGAACATTTAATTTAGTTAAGTTATTACCTGTTTATATTATTATTCAATTAAAAATTACGAAAGATAATCACAAAATTCTTTCATTTTTCTTTAATTTTGTAGGCCCATAATTCTGCAGGGAAACATTTCCGAACCTATGTTTACAGGAACTTTTTTCTTTAAAATCGTCCAAGGAATCACTTCCTGGAGTTTTCGACATCACTTAGGAAACACCCTGTATGTGTAGTTTCAAAGATATCGAGAAAAAACTACAACTATTTGTGTAAAATATGATGTAGGATTGTGTATTGAGACATGTTTCCAATTCTATGAAAAATGAGATATATACATTTCTCCATAATAAATAATTTCATTAGAATTTGATAATATTTTATTTCTTGCATCTGCCATATTGGAGCCGTTATTTTGAATTTTTATGTTTTATACAAACCTTTAAAAATAACTCGACCAGATATGTCCGAATTGTCAGAAAAAGTTGGATCCGAAAAGGTTAAAAACTTGATGCTTCATTGGACGATTATGGTATGATTACTGAGTAGCACAGAAATTGCTACTTGCAAAACATTTTCTTGGAAGACGTATTTAAATGCATCCGAAGTAAATTTGACGAACTTTTCTGGTTTTTTTTATTTGCATATAATATCATTGCAGGACTTTTAATTCCATTCCTCTCGATCCGTGGCAAAATTTGCCGTCGGTTATGCTGACAAAATTCCATCTGCTGTCGCGTGGCGCCCTCGCGTTGTTATCAATAACTAACATCTCGCTGATATGTCTGATATAAGACTGATATTTATGCAAACGTGTATATACGTATTGCGATAGACTTAGGCGCGTGTCACGTTCGGCCGTGCGAGATTCCGTTTATTTTCGAAAAAATCCACCGACTTTCGTCAATCGTGCGTGCTCCTGAAATACCGACTATTCTGCATTTTGGAGCGCGCTGAATTACGCATAATGGGCGCACGTAACAAACGGAAGGAGGCTAAGGAGAGGAGAGTGTTAAAAGGTTTAGCACGGCGGAAACGTTCGATTTGTTCAGCCATGCGTATTTAGAATGTGGAGCGATCGCTGGTAGAATGGAACGCAAGTGAGAAATGCAGTGATTGATTGCGATACAATAGACGTCCGATTTCCATGTAGCTATTCTAATTTTCGTTTCTCGTTCGCATATACATATGTAGACCTCCCGTATATATATGCCTCGCGTCTTTGAATAATAAATGAGCGAAAAAAAGCGAACATACATACAATGTTACTTTCATACCGTCTCTAGACAAAGAATAATTCACTTTGTACTTATGTATTATACAGACAAATCTTTAATGAACTTTACGAATCGCAAAACTTCAAGAGCGTTTTTTCATACATCAAAGTAACTGCGATTCTATATTACAGATATAATCGCAGATTTATTGAATCTTATTTCCAGCAAAAGTAATTTGGAGATATATTAAAGAAGAAGTTTGCTATAGATTTGTTTTCTCTGCATTATCCGAAAGGTACGATCGTAAAAAGATACATTGAAACGTATTAATTTTTCTTAGAGATTTCAAAGTGTTGTCTGCGCGTAGAAATTACAAATACTTAACAAAACTAAATAAAATCTCTCTGCCGCTGCTGAACGCTAAATGCTTTCAAACGCTACCAAAATTGCAATTCATAGTTCATCGTAACAAACAACAAAAGGCCACGTTTGCAACCGATGAAATTGATGGCTGCGTATTTTTTAGCGATTACTCTGCCAAAATACGATTCTACGTTGTTTGCGGTATATACGTTGCATTCACGAGCGTTTCTAAATACGCTTGATCGGCCTTGCTTCACGAAGAGCCAAGGTCGCGTCCCAGATTTTCGCGAAAATTAATCACGGACTCCTGTCGGTGCAGCAGAGATTTTGAAAAACAAGCGAGCGCGCAATTGATTCACGTGCACGTAACTCCCTTCGATCACCGTCCGACAGTGCTGCTTGTCTTTAAGTCGTCAGGATCAAAATTATATAGGATACTCGGTAATAAGGGCATCTCTTACAAGCGAAGCGATATCTTTCGTCAAAAAGAAATGAAGAGATCTTCTTTTAATGAAATTTAATCACAGATGTCATGTTTCTTTGTAAGTTTCTCTCAACAATCCAAATAATTAAATCAATATTTAATTTAATACTTGATGTTTGATATCTTGGTTAACTACCTGTTTGAAATAACACAGAAATCTACATAAGACATTTAGATAACGTTTAACGAAACGTCTAGGAAATGGGAATGTTTGTTTCTCTCGTTCGAGACAATGGATATGAAAGAATGAAGGATAACGTTACCGAGATATATAACTTAATTATTCATATATTATAATTATTTGTGTACAAGAATTAATTTTCATTATTTTCACAAGATCGCACATCGTTCGCCAGTGCGCACGTATCTCTAGAGGTGGCCAAACGGTCGATCACAGACACTCGGGCGATCGATCGTGTGGCAACGTAAAATTCACAATACAACAATTGTAATTGCAATGTAACCATAATTCATTTAATTATTGCTGTTTTATGCCCTATCGCAACACAAACACAAAATAAAATAATCATGCCTATTTCACATATAAGCCTAGATCGCTGCGACAGGGAATAGTAGATCGCGATGGGGTGAGGAAGCTGAAAGTAGATCTTGGTGCTTCTAAGTTGGCCCCACCTCTGCTCTACATCATTTCCATGTAGCGCGTTAAATTTTGAAATCATTCCGCTGAGCTCCGCGCCAAGGCGCTGATCGCGTTGAAACGATCCATCTCCGTCCCGCGTCGAGTCCCGCCGCCCCATCCGTTCGATTCGCGCCGATCCGCGCTCATACGTACGTTTCTCGTGCCAGTTATGATAAATTCGATTGGGTAATACCGACGCGCGGCGCGGCGCACCGCGCCGAGGCATAAGAAGTGACGCCACGGGACACGGTCTGTGGTTTTTAATACGCGTCCTACTTTCCGCTATCTCTCCACAAGCATGGTGCGGCGCGGGGCGGGGCGGGGCGGGGCGAGACGAGACGGACGGACGGACGACCGGCCGAGCGAGCGAGCAAGCAAGCAAACGAACGAACGAAGTATCGCCTTCTCTGCGTCTCCTCCTCCCCTGCGTCGCGACTCGCCGCAGTTCTCCAGTTACGCTCGCGCGTGAAGAAGCGTGACGCGATTGGCGCGTGTCGGTAGCTCAGCCTCTATCCCTCTACCATTCCGGTGTGACTTCGCGTTACTATCTCTTTCCCTTTCACCGTTGCTATTTCCCTCTCTTTGTCGTACGCGCGTCACCATGCCTTCGCCAGTAGCGGCCGAGATAGACTGACGGAGAAGGACAGATTCGCCAGGTAGACGGCGAGAGAGAGAGAGAGAGAGAGAGAGAGAGAGAGAGAGAGAGAGAGAGAGAGAGAGCACGTGAATTGCAGCGAGAGGGAACGGATGGTGGCGAATAGAGAGAAAAGAGGCGAGGAGGGCAAGAACGCGAGATAACGACGCGCGCGCGGCGCGTGTTATATGTATACGGCTAGAAGGACTGAAATTGAAAGTGGTCGTCCCACTGGCCCACTGACCTGATTACCCACTGACAATGACACGAATCCTTGCCTCCCACTGCACTCTCCCGCGCCTCCCCTCCCGCCACAGTGCCGACCTCTCGTCTCTCCCTCCGTCCTTTCTCAGCCGCGTATGTGGACGCGCGGGCGCCTTCTCGCATCTATCGCTCGCCCCGATGACGGCGGCGGCGGCGCAGGCGTCGTCCACGTCTGCCACGAGGAGAGGTAATGCTTTTTTATCTGGGTATTCATAAATCGCCGCGCCGCGCAAATGGAGGTCGCGATGCGCGAAGGCCGCGAGGAATGCAACAAGTGCATTTCCGAAATGACGTGGGTTGCCTAAAAAGGGAGCAACCCTGGTTCGATTCCCGGGAATGGGGCTGAACGCGGTGCAGAACGATCGAGCCTTGCGATCGAGGCTCGCAGAATTCGGGGTCGCGAGATGACGCACCGACCCTCGGTCTGGTAGGGTAAAATTGAATTGTTTTCGTCCAATTTATGAATTCATGTAGGACAAGACTTTGAATATTGATAATTGGGGTGCCTAACGTGTCCCAGTTTCGGTAGGACGGTTCCACAATCGTATGTATCCATCCTACGACCCGTATTCATATTTAAACGACCCACTTTGCGAATTAGAGGTCCAGTCATGTATTGTTAAAACGCGCAAGAAGCGAGTTTTTAGAGAAACGGGGCGAATGAAACTTTGCTCTGGCATTGTACCAAGAGAGTAGTCGCTAAATCACAATCTATCCTAAAACGCTCCGCGTATAGAACTACTTACTTTCGAGCGCATTACGCAGCCAAAACCAACAAAGTCGACTGCACATAGCGGGGAAACGTTCAGTTATGAGCAGCATGATCGCAGTGATCGATGAGATCGATTTGATGATCTATCCGCTTTAATGTTAACGCTCTGACCTCAGGAATGCGCATTAATTGTTGCTCGGAATTCCCGATAGCCGAGTGATCGACTTCGTTCTGGCGAGGTGTGTCAGATCGAGCGTATCGATTCTTAGCGGAACGAAACGCTTTGGAAACGGTCGCGCGCTCGTGAGAAGCGCGCCGGCAATAAATCCTGATGGATGGCACTTTCTCGGGAGGATCTTGAACAAATCGAATTACATAAACGTTTCAAGAGCGGCCGACCGTTTTCATAATACATACCGACTTTACTCATGCGTAGAAATGGCGGCCTCTTTTTGTCGCGCACCGGCTTCTCCTGTCTCGCCTGTGGCCCGTTAAATGTTTATTGAAACACTCTCGCGAGGCGTTTTTACTGTCGTGCCCACCGACGAAATCCCGTCTTACATTTTAATTAGCTCGCGACGTGAAGTAATCCCTGCGGCAGCGTGTCTTTTTTTAGAAAGGGCTCTGGGCCCAAAGGTGTCGTAAACGCGCGTAGGATGCAAGCAAGATTAAAACCGTTAATGTCGAAGCTAAAATTAAAATGGTCCTTTTCTTAGGAAAGAGAGTTTGTGGTGTACTCTTAATTGTATAACATATGCAAAATTTATAATATTCTACTCTGTATTTATATTTAATGTGTGCAATCATTGTACATTTATATCAGATAATAAGAGGAAAGTAACCAGATAATTTGGGGAAGAACGCCAGGGAAAAGTCGCTACTTTTAGGTATTACCTGGAGGAGAGATCCAATACAAAGTTTCGAATGCTGCGAAATGACATGTTTGATTACCGAAGATTATGTTAGGCGTTTCCTTGAAGTGTGGTTAAGTAATATTGACAGGCGACGTTACGGCCCTTCTCAAGCAGGTTAGTATATACATATGTATTAGTATATACCTCATTTGAACATCCGCAGAAGAAAACAGGATGCGGGCACTTCTTGCCCGTTCATCGCCCGTACAGCAATACTCTATTACTCCTCTCAGGGTTAATGAAACGCGTCGTTCACGCAAAAGTTTCTTCGGAGCGCTTCGACGATTTCCGTGTAGGTATATTTGCGGCGCATTCGAGATAGAACGTTTTGCCTTATTGACTTGCGCGCCAGTTTAATGCCGAAGTCATTATCACTTGGTCATGGTCCGGCACTAACATGGTCCGCGACAATTTCCCGGTAATCATTTCCAGCGCCTATATATAAACATATATAACAATAACTATATATAACAACTTACGCTGCGGAGTACTCGGGCGTTACCGGGATACAGTGTGCAGCTACGTTAATTTCCTGATAATTACACATTGCTTTTATGAGTAATGCTCCATCTGCATTTACGCTTTGCGATTCGGTTAGGTGTGCTCTCAAAACAATTACAGGCGAGAATTACATATATGTGGGGCAAGGTACATTAAAAAAGTGACATATATACCTCAAGGACTTCCTTTATATTCATCATTTTATGACACACAAGACACGTAAGCTTTTCTTTTTTATATTCTTGGATTTTTCGATTATTGATTGATTTTGCTTTGTTCGTTATTTATTTAAGTTATTCTTTTTATTCTTATACATTATATTCTATCGATTTCTGACACTTTTCATAATATTAGCTGTCGTTTCTTTTTAATTTTTTCCAGCCTCAATATGCTGGTTCTGGAAAATTTTCATATATAAGGGATGTTCTTGTTAAGATGACAATTTTATACATTTGAATTAGGTATTGCTCCATTGTTTCTAACTAGATATATTAATTTTATATTTTATCGCCTTATTATATTTTACAATTAATATTGATTTCAGTGTACTTGAAAAGGACCCAAACCAAGGGTCGAAACGTCGTTATAATATTTATTTTGTAATAAATTTGGCCAGTTGTTGTCGATGATTAAAAAAGTTATTCGTTGAAAATTAGTTACGGTTCATGCTTACATAGGGGAGAGTTGCCTAATGCGTACTGGTCACCTAAATCATACCAATTTTTTTCATATTATTGAATATAAACGACATCTAATGATAAAAATATAAATGAGCAGTAAAAGATATAGACGAAAAATTGCCAAATTACAAATCTTATTTTGTGCGTGTTACAGACATTTTAAAAAAATCAGGTACGATTGATCAATTTTTGATCAATTTATATAGCTCATAATAACAACGCAGCTTTAGTCTGCATTTTTATGTTTTTATAAAACTAGATTTATTGCAAAACATTTTACATCTATTTTATGTTTACATTACAATTTTTATAAAAATTAAATCAATATCTTTATAAAATTTATTATTTTCCTAAATCGTAGCCACGAGGTTTCTTAAATTGTACTGGTATGTTTTAACACAATTCGTGTTTATTTATTTATTATTTTATGATAATTATTTATTTACCATTTAATTATTATATTATTCAAATATAAATATGAATATGAGAAACGCCATTTAATTATATTATTTATCATTTTATGATTACATAAATAATTATGTACTTATAAAATAATATATCAAATATAACTAACCTATATGATAAGCTAAATACGAACGTGTTAAGCAGAGATTTTAAATGATATTATTAATCATATTATTATCATTATATATTGGATATTTTTTAATATATATAATCATTCAAACATATTTGTGTTAATTTTATTCACAAATTTATCATTTTTAAAGAAGCTATATTTTTGGAAACCGAGAGATAGAGATAGATTTAGAAGATTTGCTTAAATCGTACTTTTTACAGTATGTTATAAAAAGGTTTATAACAAATTAATTCAGACTTGTTGAAAAATTAAACATATAATAGTGGGTGTCTTAAACATCAAACTATAATTTCCAATATTAACTTGCGTGCAAACTAGTGTATCAAATAAAAAATATAATATAAAATACCTTTGAGTAATACGTTTTTGGCAATTCTCCTCTATGTATTTTATTGCTTTAGAATGCATAGAATTACAAGCAAAAAAAATGCCTCATAAAAATAATGTGCAATTTTGCGAAAGTAAGATAGGAACTGATATTGAATAAGTTATTCTTTGTGTAGGTATGGAGAAGGGAAAAAATTAGAAAGAAATATTGTTTTCAAGTTCAATTTATATGTATAATTTTTATGAGAAATTTCATAAGAGATCAAGAGATCGATCGAGTTTTTCACTTATTGTTAGAGTTTGGTGCGCCGATAGCGTACCGGGCCCAATACGTGTGTTGGCGACCATTCGCGGTCCCCCGGGGACCGTCTCTCCACTCTCGCTTTCGGCGCAAAGGAGGCGCTCTTTCAGCGGAATTTCGTAATCCTTTTTCCAACCCGGGCGAGCCGCGACCGGCTCGTGAGGCGCACACACGCGCGTATTCCCACGTGCCCTCACTCTCGACTGACGGCTACGTGTCGCGAGAGCTATCTGTACGTGCCTGTGTGTGTGTGTGTGTGTATATGTATACGTAGTCAAACGCGGTTCTCGCGCGTCCGCCTACTTTCGCTAGTTTGCGTAAGAAATGTACGTTGAAGAAACGTACGCGTATTCGGTTAGCATATTCGATAATACACCTGAAGTGACGCGGTCTCTCCAACCGACAAATATATCTTCTTTTTTTCCGTTACCTTAAATATTTATGCTTCGCAACGAAATGAAAAGTTAGACTTACGAAATCAGATTGATTCAGATAGATGAGTGAATATCTATTAATCTTCGAATTTTGACGCAATTTTATAGAAGTCTTGCTATTCGCGAAAAGAGATCAAAATTTGAAGAAAATGACAGGCTATTTTTTTGCGTACATCAATTTAATCAGATAATTCCAGTTGATATCAATTGCTCTAGTAGATTCTCTTACTGTGTTTTAATTCTCGCATCTCGAGTTTCGAAATGGTGAAATTGCAAAACTGCCAAACTTTCTCGTCTCAAAAGTTTTCGCGTCGAGATCAACACTGGTTGATTTTTCGGCACAGTCTACGAACGAAAGTGAAATTGTATACACTTTCCCTTTGTATTGCAACTAACGCCTGTGGTTTCTTGCCTGTTATATACCTCTCTCTTAAATGATTTACATTTTTATAGTCGACATTGCACAAAAAGAGTGTTATGCAAAAAAAAAGAGATGCAATTAACAATAAATTAGAAAATTAAAAATATAAATTGAAATAGTTTTTAAATTGTTTTGGATGGGACAATTCTTATTACATGTTATTTATTATTTTATATTTTACTTTATATCTCGTAATCACATTTATCATATTTACATATATATTTTTTCTATACTATGACATAATTTAACATTAACACTTTCATATAATCATTCATTATTCCGCAAGAAACGTGCTCGTTTCTGAAACGAGTGTTTCATTCGCAAAACTTTTGATTGTTGAAGAATACGGTAAGTTAATCTCAAAAATATAATCATGATTTCGGCAAATTCGCAGTTTTCTATTTTGAGAAAAGGTCACGTGTAGGTACACAAGTCGTAAAGTTGTCTTGTTCAATCCCTGAGGTATCAGTGCACTGTCATTTGTTGGATGCGCGCTGTATCGCGGGGCCTTGCAGTCGCCGCGGCTGCATAAATCTGAACGCGTGTCTGACTCGGGCGAGCAAAGGTCTTCCCGTATGAAAATCGAAGGACGCTCGGCGTCCGGCCTCGCGCTTTCCGCGCGCGCGTTGCATGCGGCGGCGCTCGAAATACATGAAAAAAAGACGAACGCGCGCCACGCACTATCACCCCATCCACGCCATTTCGATGGAGGTCACCCGGTGAGTTAAGTGGGTCTCGACCACTTGGTTAGTGTGTCACGGCGTACTCGTTGCTGAATAAACTTAATCTCAATATCGCCGTTAATAAGCCAATCGCGACAGGCTCACGCGATCCTCTTCCCTCTCTTTCTCTCTTGCTCTCTTATTTCCCACTCTACGTGGACCGCATTTTTCGCGAATGTTTTTCTCAGGGGTGTCGGGCTGTCACAGTCGAGAGGATGACGAGTTATTTTAGACCGAAGATTTGCCGAAGGTTTCTAGCGAAAACAATTTCGCGACGATCCGTTTGTTTAAAATCAAACAGCGCCGTTTGAGATCAATCCCACGTCAGTTATTTTTACTCCAGCTCTGATTTTGTCAATAATTTCAAAGACTAAAATAGTGATTTTATATTTAAATTAATCTCAACAATATTTGGAAATTTTTAACTGATATATACATATATATTGTTCTTCGACTGAAATATTGAATAACTTCAGATATTCAAGGTTGTTTGCATGAAATTGTAATGCTGCGGATTCTCTAATGTTGATTTTCGAGAGATACCCACTTATACGAAGATATATTGAAAATTAATTGGGTTGGTTGCGAACGACGCTTCGAGAATGTAAATGTCAAATATAAACAAAACTTTATCGATTAAATTTAAATGGATTTTACTTTATAAAATTTAAGAAAGAGAGATTTAATTGCTAAAATACACAATATCAAAGATGAGAAAGCTAAAAATAATTCGTCAAACTTTTGCTTAAAATAATTAACTTCATTTACCAAAGAACTATCGCTAATCTCTATATAGCGATTCATGCATTCAAGAATCATTCGTTCAAGAGTAATTAAAAATTCAAATGAAGATGTGAGAAACATTATCGTTACAAAGTTACGTATTGTGGGAGAAAAGTACGAAATTGGCTGCGCTGTTTTCCTTTTACTCTCATTCGTATGTCACTTTTTTACATCGACAAAGCACATGCAATAAGTTCCACACGATTTTAAAAACAATCTTTCGACAGTATTGAAGCGAGGTTTAGTCTCTTGTTCCGTGACACGCAAAGCTCCTTAGTGTCCGTACACCTGAGCTCTTAGTCAGAAATTAAACTCCTCGACGTTTCTATAATAATGCGACCCAGACACGCGATGGATGATGTGTCTTATGTCTTTTTCCAGAAACGCAATCGCGTTGCGATATTTGCCAAACGCGCGTAGTACACGCTGTATAAATTAAATTTGTTGTTTGTTATATTACATTAAAATAAACTTAGAATAATATTTTTTATATCCGCGATGTAATAGAAAAGGAAAGAAGAAAACGTAATGAGAATCACAGTAGTATCGTGCAATGGATCAAATAACATTAGTCGAATTAAACGATTGAGAATTAAAATATCAGTCATGTATCAGAAATATTTAAAAAAAGTATTTCGCGTCGGTTGCGTGACAGTAACGCGATTAGCAACCGTTCAAGCGATCGCGAAGTTTCGCAAAATCTATTTATTCGGGTTTCATAAAATTCAGACGTCTTGTCGCTCTTATCGCCGTATCCTATCCATTCGGATCGCCTGTCCACCCCGGTGACCCCGTTTCGCCCACCGGCAGTCGATTTCGCGAGCTCGCAATTTCTGTAACTCGCGCGCACGGCTATCGATTATGGAGCTTAAGGCTGATTGTTTACAAGAGACGAGCAGACTTATAAATGTAATTTGAGACCGGCGCAAGTGGCATCACAGCATATTTTTTTTTCTTTTTTATCTCTTTTTTTATGATGTGTTATGTATTATTGTACTGTACTTGATCTGTGACGAAACAGCGATGCTCGATTCCGATGGCAAGTAAAATAATGTTGCATTACCTTGGATATATTTAGTAGTGCGAATTTATGTCTCCTTGGGGTTGATTTTGTTTCTGGCATAAGATTTGTGAAAACAAATATGCCTGACTGTGTAGATCGTTGTTAAATTGAAATATGAAGATTTGTTTCTAAATAATGAGGAAAACCGAGATGGATTTGACACAACGTATCCTAAATATAATTTATGAAGAATTAGATGAATTATGCCATTGTAAAATAATTCTTCTCACGAAAATTATATGTAACACCGTATATATATTATGCTATTTAAAAGTAATATAATGCATAACGAATATTTCATAAAAAAATGTTTCTTATCTATATTTTGAAGATTGTTAGTATGTTGTTAATATTAAGTTACGTTTGTGCATTATCTTTTTGAATTTTAATTCACAAATTATATATAACAAATTAAGCGTTTCGATGGCATCCTTATAGGAGAAATTCTTGGCACGTAAAGGATTAATAATAGACATGACGTTTGCGCCGTGGCGCGTTAATGATCATAACCGCCGGTTTCGTTCGAGAACCACGACCCAGGGCAAGAAAGAAGAATTATCCGTAGCTATGTCCGCCGTGGCGTGCCAGGTTGCTTCAGTTTCGTGTCGCTCATGATCCGAGACCCTGAGAAGCAGGGAGATCAGGGAGAGGGATGGGCGGGGAGTTGGTACACCGAGTACATCGAGGTGATTTCGCGACAGCCCCGAATCCACCATGGCGTTTCGAAGGCAGACCGAGAGTGACCTTGGGCTCGATTTTGCTCCGATCCGTTTTGGCGGTCTTACGGCGCTCCTCGATTGCCTGCGGTCATCGCAAAAAAGCCGCAAGTCGACGTAATCGCCAACGTACCGCCGCGCAAAGCGGACCACGATGGTTCGAAAATCATTCGCCGGTCGGATTATTAAACGCGCGAGAGGAGGAAGAGATTCGCGGTGGACCGATTGCGTAGCGGCTACCCATATAGGATTTTACGACTGGCCCAGTATTGGGCCATTACCGGCTTCCAGATTTTCGATATTAGTCTAGTGTTGGCAGCCAGTACTGGCACAGCATTGAATTATAATCGGATGATAATTTGGCGAATAGCGAATAGCAAATGGTAATGCCCCAAGAATGGCGAACGATAATGACCCACGAATAGCAAACCATAACGGTTCAAGAATGGCAAACGGATAAAAGTCTATTCAGTCTTAAAAAAAGACATATAAAAAGTTTATTGTTGCTACTTTTCCGTGATGCTGATTGGTTTTTTCGCTTTGTTTATTGTGAAAGTAATTATCAGCGTGAAGATGTGTTTTGATAGCTAATCAAGCAAGTTGTTCCGTGTTATGGACAAATTTTATCAAGATAAAATACGTGAGAAAACACTAAATGAGTTTTTTTATTTAAAAAAGAGAATACATTTTTTTGAGAATTATTTTACATGAAAAAGCTAAATATAGATTTTTTAAAATATTTTATGTTTGTACTTATTTTTTTATTACAATTATGCATAATTATTTGCTAGATATGATCTAATATCATAAACTTCTTGTATAGTGCTTAACGTTAGCTATATGTATAATATTGATCCGAGAATAGCATCGTATGCTGTATTATCGTAGAAGTAAATAGGCATCCGATTATTTGCCAGCAATAGTCTAGTATTGAATGACAGATTCTTGACCAATGTTGGCCGCCATAAATCGGTCAAGCATTGGCTTGTTGTATATATTATATAATAGCCATTATAATAATGGCTATTATATAATATATGAAGCGAGGCATAACATTCGGCAAAAAGAAATAACACTTCCGAATCCATCGTACAAAAGAGCCCCGATATATTAAATGAATTATGATGTTCCTATATAAAAATACACATAGAAAAAAAGAATATTCTTGATTTAAGAATATCTTTAGTTTCAACTATGGAAATCTTGAAATGAGATTATATTGCGTTAAATGAAGAAAACTTGCTTGAATGAAGTTATTTTATATATATAGTTCAATCAAGAAAAATATATGAAAATATGAGTATATTTGAGTATATAAGTTTTGATTTGACACTACTTTTTTTCTGTGCAGCAATACGCATGAACGAAGAAACGAAAAGATTAATTTTGACGTTGCGATGAATGACCATCTCTCCCGGTATTCTTGATAAAAAAACAGACACTCCATATCGATCAATTTACCATCAAATAAAAAATGATGCGACAGAACGGAAATTTTCTGTTTGTGAATCAATAAATTTAAATCTTTTCCTTTGAACATCTGCGCAATCACATCGCACTCAAAAAGTCTTCGGCATTAAAACGTAACACATTCGAACAATTTGGGATTTTGGCAGTTGCGTCCTTTCACACTGCATTAACTTTACGAGAATTTTATTATCCGAGGATCGCGTATCTGGTACATGGCCGTATTATCCTTTATTGAATTGTTGTGGCCGAAAGTAGGACGTCGCCAGGAAACTCCGTATTCAGTCTGTCTGATAATGAAATATTCACTAGGATTTTTCTTGCTGTCGTTTCATAGGGAAACGTTGTAATTGATCGACGTCTATTCCAGACCGTGACTTTAGCCTGCCGCATAGAAATATAGAACCGCGGAAGAACATTTACGTGCTTCGGTATCCAATAAATGCGAACACTGACGTAGCAACGTCGGACACTTAACTTTACGTTCCATAAAATACCATTTGACTTCACAGAAACCAACTGTAAATAATGCCCCTGTTTCCTCCGCGATTCGTTCAACGGTTCGTATCATCGCGATTCGTTCAACGATTCGCGAAATTTTCACTCGTCCACACGTTTCATCCAGAGAATGTTTCTAAACGTTCTATTCGACGAGAACATAAAACATTTCGTGAAAGCGCAATAGGTATTCTTTTTTGACCTTTCGCACAAAGATATTTCCGTTCGCTCGAAAATCTTAATGGAACAACTTCAGCATCTTTAGAAAGAATCCGCCGGTTCGCACGAGAGTTCATATTTACCAAATTGTCAGGAAAATCTTACCCGATTGCGGAAATGTGCGCAAGTCTAGGCCGGGAAAGTCCTTAGAAGCCAAGTAAACTAGCGAATGCGAGAAAGAGAGAGCGAGAGAAAGAGAGAAAGAGGACGGATCACCGGTGGATAAGAATGTGTGTCTAGTTTAGTGGGCAAGTAGGTCGCGAGGGAAACCAACGGCGACGTGGGTTACGCAACGTAGTTCCAGTGTTATACAACTATTGACTCACCGGATTAACAAGCAGGCTGGGTGAAAACGAAAGCTGAGTGCCCGCCAGGCCGCCTTCGCTCTCCTCTCCTCGCCTCTCTTCGCCTTGCCTCGCATTGCCTCTCCTCTCCTCTCCTCGTCTGGTCGTGCCTCGCTGCACCGCTCACCTCGCCTCACCTCGCTCTTGCCCGCGAGGAGCGTCGACGTAGGCACGCGCGGAGGTATGTATGCCTTTACGTGAGAAAGATTACGAGCGAGGGGCGATCAAGCATTCGTACAAATGGCGTGGATAATTAGACGCATCGTTTAGCAATCAGCTCACTTGCCGGGGAAATTCACGCGCCACGTTCTCTTGCCAAACGTAATTCAAATCGCGAGAGTAAATATTATATTGTAAATGTTGTCGGTTGCTTTGTTCCCTTAAAGATTTCTTTAAGGAGGTACTCTCGCTTTTGAGTTTCAAAAATTGAAAAAAATTTTTTTGCACTTTTTAATAGTTTGAACTTTGTAAAAAATATATCAGATTAGAGGTAAGAGACTTGACAAAATTTTTATTAACGTGTAAATTGTTTGTAAAATCTTAAATGCGTTTTTTTAAACATTTTTCTAAATTATTGCCACGATATCTCGTTTTAATCCGATTGAATCAAAATTTTTAGGAGATATTTACAACATTTTTCTTTTTCCAACTTTTCGATTTTTCGATAAGGATCTCGAAAAAAGCGAAAATTTTGAATTTTTTTCAAAATTTTGCCATTTTTACAAAAATCAATTTTCATAATGTTTGAAAAAATTTGTAAAGAACATTTAAATATCAAAGAATAAATGTACCAAGTTTCAATTTTATAGCTTTTATATATTTTTTTAATTTCTAAAAAAGGGTATAAAAATGATACTGAAAGCGAGAATACCCCCTTAAAAGTTACTTTAATTTGATTCTTCAAATGAGTTAGCTAAGCAAAATTTCGACTGCGTACTATAAAAGAATTAAAATACGTTAACTTTTCGTTAATTTATTTAATAAAATATCAATAGAAATATTTTATACGTTTGTCATGTCAGAAAATAAGTGATATCAAGAAGAGTTGAATAATATTTTGAAACTGTTTAGTAGAAAAATTTGAGCAATCGAAAACTATATTTCTGCTTTGCACCGCGGTTAAAAATCGAGTCGAATTTACCCGCCCGCGTAATGGTTAAGAGTTAATTGGAGTTGCTCATCCTGCAGTAACTGGAGCTACAATATTCGAATATTAGCACGAAACTCTGTATAATAACTGTATAATGGCAGAGGCATGTTATACTGTAGTATATACAAAATGTAAAATATAATACTGTAAATACACACATAACTGTGAACTGAAGAATTAATATAGATTCAAGTTAAAACAGATTCAAATTAGAATTGTTATAGAACAAATAATATAATAACATATATCTACATTAGAGCGGAGTGATTTTTAAACATCATGCCAGACATGGATTTTTAGAAAGAGCGTGAAAAATGATGAATTTTGGTTAAAAGAAAACGTACCCCTCCCCTCCCCCGCAAAAATCGGTGAAAATTGAAAAATTCGATATTTTTCGTTTTCTATTTTATTTCAATATCTATTCGGTTAGTTTAGGTTAGTTACAATTTTTTCTTAATTTTTTTCTTAATTAACATTTAATTATGATTTTAAATACTTAAAGATTACAATTAAATTTTAATATTATAATGAAAAAAAGGATTTAAAATTAATAATAATAAGTTTTTGTGTAAGTGTCCGGATATACGTGCATGTCCGGTCACTGGAACGTTTACCTCCTATGTATTTTATGAGAAATATGAATAAATACGACATTTTCTGGCATTAACGGCGCTAAAGCGAACTTTTCAATTTTCACTGAGGGGGGGGTACGTTTTCATGAAAATATTTTTTCTTTTGACCAAAATTCATCATTTTTCACACTCTCCGAAAATCCATGTCTGACATGGCGTCAAAATGGAGTCAAACAAATCGCTCCACTCTAGTATACATTAATTTTCAGCGCTTTGAAAAAAGAATTTGGGAAGCACACTTTAGCCACACTTGCTTCTTTCGTGTCTTTACTTTGCTTAGTAGGTGACGACCCCGATTTTAGCGCTTTTAATCGGCTGGCCTTTAGATTCTCGGTTATCTCGATGCCTCGGGAAAATAGCTCGGTAGAACCGTAGATGCAAATTGATCCGCATATTTTTTGACGAGCGCACCGTAAAAAGGAATCAGGCCACTCGCGGCGCGGCGCGGTGCGGATTTCTTTCGCACGAGGCACGCGACGAGGCAAGCTATGCAAATCGCAGCACAGAAATCACCAGCCGCCGCAATTCGATCCCAACGTACGACTCGGACGCTCGTTCCAAAAGTATAGCTTTATAATAGCGAACATCGATATATCTCTTTTCTGCTTGTTGCGGCTTGTGTTTCGCGGAATCGCGAAACATCCCGCGCAAAGAGAGCCGATCGGCTCGAGTGCTTTCCCATACTTTTGCGACGAGCGAATCGATTCTTACCTCGATCGAGAACGAAGTAGCAAAGGCAACGTTGCGTAATGCAGTCTCGGCTTTTGCTTAACCGATTTCAACCCAAACGATTGAGAACGACCGCGGCTAAGTGCTCGGAACGAGGCTCATCTGACCGATTCTTCTTTTTCTCGAACTCTATCGCGCTCCGGGTAATTTGCACCACGAGATCCGAGTCTGCCCGAGAAGATTGTCGTTCATTTCGCAGCATAAATTTTACAAAATAACCAAGTATCAACGAGGGACACGGGGTTACCGCTATTTTCACGTATTTACTCCCGTCGTGATAGCGTTGAACAACCGCGTTTTCTGCTTGGGATCATGACGCGCATTTTGACGTTTATGGCTGTTTGCCTTGAGCCCTTGATTACACTGATTATATGTAATGAGTTACGTCAATGTAATGTAAGAGCTGAGAAGTGAAATTTGGCTCTGAATGCACGAATAAACGTGTTTGTTACAAAGCGACCGAAAAAAAGACAGTATTTTAAATTCGGAAGAAAGAATGTAAGAAAATATCGATTACGGAATAAAATGTTATCAATGTCGGAGCAAATTCCTCTGAATTGCTTCCGATATGACTTCATTGTTATCTTTTATATTGGGAAATTAGATTATTATCTCTGTTAAATGTTATAGCGTGTGATTGTAACGTCATTTTCGGGGGAGATTTCTTTCCCTGACCTACATGTTCGGTAGAACAGATAAGACCTCGTAACGCTTCAAGGATACATAATTTGCAATCAGCGGTATCGAATAACTTTATGTAAAAGCGTTACTTCTCTCGCGTTATGCCGTCATACGGATGACGTGCGGATCGATAGAGTCTAATACGCCGATGAATTTACACTCGATGATCAGTAATTATCTTATCCATTAACGGCGCAAATGTGAAACCGCGATAGTCGTAATAGTCGTAATAGTCTCGCGCCGACGAGAATCACCCTGGCACGCTTTCGAAATTAATCTATCGATTATTAATTTATTCACTTGATTAAGAATTTATTATTTGAAATGCGGTTATGAGAGGGAACAATATTGCGAAAGAACCTTTTCATTCGCACTTCTTTATTTCGGCGTATGCGCCGTTACGTTCGTTTAAAGCAATTCCCAAGTTAACGCTCGCAGCATGCTGCGTGAAGTCGGATCCAGACCGAGCGAGCGCGAACGAACGCGAATTAGCAACTCGCTGCAATGAGTACTGCTAGGCGATTCTGTAACTCGTTATCCTGTCGTTATGATAGCGACAGCCAATGGCAAGGACAATCCAAGAGAAAGGGGCAACTCTCATAGGCTGTCGCTAACATAACGACAGCATAACGAGTTACAGAATCGCACCCCAGGCGGCAGTTGTACCGTTCGTCCTCGTTGAAACGAGTCCGTTCGTTCGCGTTCGTTCGCGCTCGTTCGCTCAGTCTGAATCCGGCTTAAGATAAGCGATGCGCGTCGCTATTTCTGGCTCGGCACGGATGGAGTCACTTTCGATTCCTTCGACGTCCGGCCGCTCGTCTCCAAACCAGTTTCGCTGCCTTTCCTCATTCGAATTAGCGGCGACGACGGCGGCAGTTGTATCCATACCGCGGGAGGAACCGCCTTCTCTGTCTGTCACCGGGCCGCTCGCTGTCTTATCGAGCAGCCGGATCGACGAAGGTAATGCAGGTCGCGCGATACACGCGTCTCGTTTTCCCGCTGACGTTACCGACCTGCCTCAAATTGCGCGCGAGGCGCGATCCTCGCCGCGAACAAGGACGATCTACTCGGGGAGGATAGAGATCGCGCCGCGATTCCCTCGATGTCTGTTCCAAGAATAATCGGCACACTGCTCCCCCCCCCCCCGCCTCTACTCAAGCCTGACGAGATAATAATAATAATAATGTGTTTTATTAATTCGACTATCCTTAGTGATCCTAATTCGACCACTTAGTGAAACCTTTGTTCACATTTTTGCCAGATAGTCGAAGTAATAAAACACATTTTTGTCTATAATTACTGGCAGACTAAACTATTATTTTTGGTTAATAATAATAATAATAATAATTTTATTGAGTGCAGTGGTTAACAAAACAAAATTTTGTAGAGATGGGTATACAATATTAGTTGTACCAATTGCACGCAATAGCCGGGGCGATAGCTGAGAGCTGATTTAAAGCCATACCTGAGCATTGATATGTAGATGTGGATATATGTTTGACACGAATTGAATATATATAACAAGAAAGAAACGCAATTACACAGTATTAACATTACAAATAGATAAGACAAGTATGCGAGCCGACTTAGAAAATAACATAGTATAATGCAATAATTAGTTTAAAATATACGTATAGAGTATAGAATGAATGTTCATTTATATGTAACAAGAAGAAGGAAACGCAATTACACAGTATTATGGAATGAATATAAAATACATTTAAACGGAAAGCAGGTGATTTAATCGTAATGCGAAGCAATGTAGCGAGTTGTCTCTGAATGAAAAGTAGAAAACTGTGGCAAAGAGCGTGTAGCGAATGGGAGAGCATTAAAAATTTTTCTTGAAATGTATGAGAAGGCACTCTGAAATTTCGATGTGCGATGGGAAGGACATGAGAGTTGTTGCTGATGACGAGTATCTGGAACCAAGTTTGAGTGAGAATCAAAATTAAAACGAATTCACGGAGATCGAGCCTCCTTTAACCCTTTCGGGTCTGATTTTTTTTTGAGAAATGGGACATAATTGTCTAGTTATTTTTAAAGGCATGGGGGATTGCTGAATACAAAAATGAGATCGAAACACAAAAATTCAAAATGGTGGGTCCAAGAAATAAAATATCAAATTGTAATGAAATTGTTTATTAGAGTTTTTGGGTTACTGAAAATTACGCGCGTTTATACATTATGTATAGTATAAATATCATCAAATTTATACTATCAGTTTTATTTGAGTAATCGTTATGCGAAAGTAATACTGCGCGTCATGTCGAACCTTCCATAGTTAGTCCGAGAACTTTCCGATCCTACTACGTAAATAATTTTTTATATTATCTGATTGTATTTATCACAATATTTTTTGGTTAAAGTTTAAACAATTTCCTTCAAAAGAAGCCCTAGATGAACTGAATAGCTTAATATTTACCAAAGATATGATTTTTTAAAGATGCTGGTACATATATGTACCACTGAACCCGAAAGAGTTAATTCGCAATCAGAGATTCAATGGATCTGCTCCTCCGTGAAGCTAACGCCGATTCGTGGTTCGAAATTCGCTGTTTGCTATTCGTATGAGATTCGTGGATAGCGTGAACTGGTAGATTTGCATTCGTTGTTTATCATTCGTGCCGATTCGTCAGCGATTTTTTTACGAAATCAAAGAGCGCAAATCATCACGAATCGATTCGTGTTGATTCATGTATGTATACTATACAAACAATGAACGAATCGGAGGATATGAACGGTCCATATTGACGAATGACGAATTTTTGTAAATCGCGAATGGCGAATAAAAAATCACGAATCACGCATAGTCTGGCGCTATAGCTTAAAGCCCGTGTCACACTACGCATTGGAGATTGAGAATTGCGAATTGAAGATTAGAATTCGACCAATCAGAACGAAGAGAATGAGGATTAAGATTATCTGATTGGTCGAATTCTAATCTCCAATTCGCAATCTCTCTTCAAAGAGAGAAAGTGACGTGGGAACAATTTTGGAGTAAATTATGAGGAATATTATTTACGGAGTATCGAAATCTATTTACGCAATGATCTTTCGATACATCGTAACGAAGTAAAAAAAAAAAAGAAAGAAAAGATACTACGGCTTTTCTCAACTGGATAGTTTCGATAGTTTTTTGTTTTTCACTGTAGTTGTTTCGATCTGTTTCGTAACGTTTTCGATTTCGATTTCTGTGTGACTCCTTTAACACAACTTCTCTCGAAAAATAAAATGTTAATCGCGCGAGCTATTTTACATCGCGGTTTCGCAATAGCTCTCTGATTGAGTATGGAAATGTATTTGACACCGAAAAAAACCGGTTTGCGCGCTCGATCGCGCGCTCCAGCTAATCTTATACGCGATGCCACATGCTTACGCGTACGACGCGTAATAGAAATTGACACTATGTTAGCCGTTAACGTTGTAGATCATTGACGGAACGATTTAGTAATCGCGGGACACCGAGCTGGTCGGGGTATATACCTATCGTGCAACGAAAACCGACGTTGAAAGGCGGTACCGGAATAAGTTATCTTTTTCCGTGTGGCGTAAGATGGGAGGACGGATGTACATAGTACATTAACGCCACAGCGTTTCTCAATTTTCCGATTTCGAATCTGGCAGCCCTTAATTACGACACGTCCGAGAGAACGCGCTGCATTTCAAAAGAACTCGATTGGATTTAGTCGTCTAAGGTGATTCTCCGAAACGGTGAGTTACCAAAGACGCGCTATCCTCGTTTCCTGTCCCCCCCAAATTGAAATAGTGAAATCGGCCCCAAAAGCCCGTTACGCAACGAGGAAACGTTAGGCCGAGGAGGACCTGTTGACCAACGTCGGAAACGTTACGTACCGTATTACATTCACTGAAGTATTATCCGCGACGCGGCTCGGAAACGAAACAGAGGCAATTTGCCTGAAAAATTCCTTACAAACTTCAAACTATTCTATAAGAACAATCAATTGAGGTAACTTAATCAAACTATATAATAGGCAATAAGTCAAGAGGGCTAATGAGCCAAGCCAGATAGTCGTGCTAATATGATTGTATTATAAAACAATTCTTAATAAACAATTCGTTGAACAAACGCTGTCTCTTATACACATCTAGATGTGTATAAGAGACAGGGGTATATACCTATCGTGCAACGAAAACCGACGTTGAAAGGCGGTACCGGAATAAGTTATCTTTTTCCGTGTGGCGTAAGATGGGAGGACGGATGTACATAGTACATTAACGCCACAGCGTTTCTCAATTTTCCGATTTCGAATCTGGCAGCCCTTAATTACGACACGTCCGAGAGAACGCGCTGCATTTCAAAAGAACTCGATTGGATTTAGTCGTCTAAGGTGATTCTCCGAAACGGTGAGTTACCAAAGACGCGCTATCCTCGTTTCCTGTCCCCCCCAAATTGAAATAGTGAAATCGGCCCCAAAAGCCCGTTACGCAACGAGGAAACGTTAGGCCGAGGAGGACCTGTTGACCAACGTCGGAAACGTTACGTACCGTATTACATTCACTGAAGTATTATCCGCGACGCGGCTCGGAAACGAAACAGAGGCAATTTGCCTGAAAAATTCCTTACAAACTTCAAACTATTCTATAAGAACAATCAATTGAGGTAACTTAATCAAACTATATAATAGGCAATAAGTCAAGAGGGCTAATGAGCCAAGCCAGATAGTCGTGCTAATATGATAGTATTATAAAATAATTCTTAATAAACAATTCGTTGAACAAACGTTTGTCTCAGTAACCATCATTTGACACATACACAAATAATTATACGTGCGGTCATCTTTTATCTTGGAATCTAAAATGACGATCCGAATGGTGGCAACACATCCATCCAAGAGACTCTAGCATTGTATCCAATTTGACCACTGTCAATTTTTATCACAGGCAACCTTAGGCAAATAAACATGCGATCGATAAGTTTTAGCAAGATTTGTAAATTAACGATTTATTACGACAAAGAAATCGGCGTGCGAAACAGGTTTTTATGCGTAATCATGTATTGATTTATTTATTTATTTGTATTTTTCTAATTTATCGACGCACTGAAGATGACCGAAGTTAAGGTCGAAATGTTTGTTCAACGAATTGTTTATTAAAAATTGTTTTATAATACAATCATAGCACGACTATCTGGCTTGGCTCTTTAGCCCTCTTGATTTATTGTGATTACTGATTATTAATCTATTGAGCCTAAGGAATTGAATTGATTATTTTCTATATAATAGAATCATTCTAAAAAGTCCGAGATAAAAAAGTGACGTAAGGCAAAAAGGAAAGCGATAAATGCAGGAAGGAGAGCAGCTTAAATATTGGGATATAGTAGTTCGAAATTATCTTACGTGTATCTTTGTGGATTAGAGAAACTAAATTCATATCTCTCTGACAGTATGGAAGGATAAACATACTCGAGAAAATCATCAAAGATAAGCCCTGTCTCGAATGAAGGGAGGAAAAGGAACGGAGAAATATGTTGCGTCTTCTATCTCTCCCCCTCCCCCCCCTCTCTCTCTCTCTCTGCCTCTTTCGTGCGCGGTGATTGCTAATGGTTGCCGAGAGAATGCTATAGTATAATTTCGTGGCCTAATAGAGAGAGATTCGTTTTGTACGCGAGCACTCTCGTACGGCGGGCAAGAGAGCAAAGGGGGCAGAGAAGAGACGACAAATGAAAATAAACTGTTGCAACAGTTTGTCCGCCCTTCCCCTCCCCCTCCCCCACCCTCCCCGCTCTTCCTCTCCCTCCGCGCGAGCCACCTTTGCCCCACGACCAGCGATAAGTGCTGCCGCAAGGGGTTGTGGGTGGATGGCGGTGATCAATAAGCGGTGACATACTTACCGAGTAAACCTGGCCCAGTTTCAGCGCGACCTCATTCCACCGTTCCTCCCTCCCTCTTCTCCATCGCCATTCGCCATCCACTTCTGCTTCGACCCCCGTCGCGCGCTTCTTCCTCGCCTGCTCGCGTGCTTCCTTTCTACCCTCCCTCTCGCCAGTTTTTCCTATACCCGCCGCTTCTAACCCTTTGACGCACGATGCATTTCTCACCTTGATAAAGTAACGTTATAAATTGTGTACGTTAGGTCGTAAATTTTATCTTTAACCTGAAAACTCTAATCGTACTATTATTATTATTATTATTATTATTATTATCACGTTGTTACATAATATCAAAATTTTTGCATATTGCTCGCGCGATTTATTATAACTTGACGAAAATAGAATAAGATTCAATAAGGTAAACGCAGTCCCGCAAATTAAAGTGATGTTAAATTATGCTTTTGCTCGTGGGCGTTTTTCATGCGGATCAGATCCAGCTCTTAGTAAGTCAACATTATAGAGTAATAAGAATAATTGATCGAAAGTGTATTATAGGATTTACACGTACTATCGTAGGATCGCCTAGATCGCGGGTGATCGCGGATTTGATGAACGACAAATCGATTTGCCATATAACTGTCATTGATATTTCGCCACACGAGAATATTACTTAAATTATATGATTCACAACGGAGATTGTCGTTCACATAAACATAACTGCGTGGGATTTATCTTATAAATTAGATCGGGATCTTAAGACTCGGAGCTGTCTAGCGAAGTTCGAGTTGCGCAGTCTGACCTAATTTACCACTCGTATCACATTCGGAAGCTTCCATTTGCATAACATGTAAGCGCTTTATCAATATGTATTTTTTTCATCCTTTTGGTCCGATAATAAGTTTCGCGCTATTTATACGCCAAAAAGATACATGGAGGGGGAGGAGTAAAATATACGATGACCTAAAAACATCATTCTAACGCTATAATTACAAAAGCTTGATTTTACAGTCCGCCGGGATTTATACCGACTGCAAGTTTTTGCAGAAAAAAATGTCATTAACGCAAATCGTTCAAAGAGACTCTGTTATTAGTGCTGGATACCGCGCAGGATCTTCGATCGTACGCTACGTGGAAAGAGTCTGACCTTTAAATCCGTGACACGGTTAAACCTTCCGTTGCAATGAGCGAGTGCGCGCTCTTGATTCCGAGAAAAGTATTAATTTATTTATATTGTCATCACAAAACGTAATGTGAGAAATTTGTTTATCATTATGTTGAATTTTTGACGACCGTTGAGTACATATATCGCGCGATTGCAAATAACTTTGATATACACTACTTATCTCTGCCCAAATGTTACTACTACAAAATAGAAAGACACCTCGTTATGTTTCTACATCGCGTGTTTATGTCGTATAGTGTGCTCTATTGACGAACAATCATTATGTTGCGAATAAACCAATCATTACGGAAAGAAAAGGTATTATGTAAGAGCACTCCCCTTTTGAACCATATATATTATTAAACTTTCCTGTCTTATCCACGGTATTATAATATCAGAATTGAAGATTAGAAATAGTCCTTTTCAAAGAAAATCTTCTAAGCTAAAACGTAATTAATGTGTTACGAGCAAATATTACAATAGTTATTTCTCTTCCGCTTTTTTATCACGCATTTATCGTTAGTATCAAGCGCAATCAAAATGTCCAACTTTATTCAACAATAAATGATAAACAAGACGCGAGATGAGGTCCGGCTGTTGAAACGCTGAATGTTACAGTGAGAATACGAGTCCACGATTTTCGGCTAAGAAACACATGACGACTCTCGTCCTTCCGATCTCGAGATGGTTTTCGGTAATGGAGATAAGTCCGGCCGTAATTACGCCGATCATTAAGCAAGTCGGACGAGCCGTCGTTACTCGGAATAATTATGCATTCATTAACCGCCGACCGGCCCGCGCCCTCCTCTCGCATCTCCGCCGGCTGTTTATCAGATATTGCGAAACGATGGCGGGGCTCGCCTGTCTCGATGTAGGAAATGACGTAGGGTGAAAAACGTAATTGGCGACGTTATCGCGTTAATTCGACGATACGGTCGCCCGTCACGCATCGGACCGCGAATCGTTTCGTAATCCGTTAAATTTCGGTCGGCGCGGAATCATCGTTGATCCGTGCGTCGCGTCGGCTCGAGCCATCCGAATACAGCGGCGTTGTGTTCTTGTATTTCTCGTGAACGACGCAAATAATACATAAAACGCGGTCGATTTTCGTCGGGCGCAGGACAGTCGATGGATAAACGACGAGTCAACAGCGGCGAAGCGGTCGCGGAAAGGCGCGCAACTCGTCCTCCCCGTGACGAAACGCTCGGCTGCGCTAAAGCCTGACCTTGAATGTACTTATCTACCGATGGGAAAGACCGCTCGCGAGTGGTTGCTACGCGTGTTACTCAGCTTGATCTGAATAATTTCACAGCTTGTGTGTATCGCACGCGAGTGCGTGAGCGTCGTAAGCGAGACGAGGCGATCGCCGATACGTGGAGCTTCTGGAACCCGTAGATCGGATATAGACAAAAATAGCAGCGAGATACAAGATCTCAGTCTAAAACAGAAAGTACATAGACATGTAAAATATAACAGACAAGCGTCAGAGAAAAATTCTGTTTAAATATCGAGTTAATTTTGATGAAGGATTTTTCTGGTCTGCTCGATCTTTGCTCTAATTGAAATGTCGATATATCAATAGTTTCAAATAGTTCATATCTGCGAAAGGAAGAGCTTGTCACGATTCAAGTTACTTCTGCAGAAATTTGCGAGATTCGGTTGAATATTGTAAACTTTATTTCGTACTTGTTTATCTTGGTAAACAATTATAATTGACAAATATAAATGAGAATAGGCCAAATGTCGGTCAACCGCGGATCTTGGTGCGTAATAATATTTTTTTGTGAATTCCCTGTTCATGCGAACTGCGCGCCGCATATTCGTCGGTCTTGAAACACAATCCTTACATGAACCCGGAATTAATTCACATGTTAAATTGACGAGCAATTTAATCATTTTGATGCTAACAGGCATCTATAAGATGCCCCCTTCCCCGAAAAACTGTAAAGAAATTATTGCGAAAAATAACACCTCAACCAGGATTCGAACCTGGATCTCCCATCAATCCGTATATTAGTAATTATAATTGAGACTTATCAAGATAGTTGAAAATTGGAACAGCGAACAGAATGTTTTGTGGTAGCAAAAAGTCAATTGAGATTATGCGTGCTGTGTCCTCTTCCATAATTTAAAAATCTATTAGTACATCTTACACACACACACACACACACATCTCGTGTTTGCCTCGGTGCGTAAGTTCTCGGAAGAATCTCGAATTGGAAAGAGCATATTCTATTACAAATAGATACATCTATAAATACTACGCAGATAAACTACACAGCGAAGCGTTCTCTTGGGGGCCACACACGCTTTTCAGATTCATCACGACGATCTAGATTAGCTGACGATCCAAACCGATCTGCAGTGGCCCGAATTTGGTCCCGTGGAAATACAGTCGTTCCGCAATTGTGTCTGTCCCTATATTTCATCGCGACCCAGCCCTTAGCCGAAAATCCGTAGCGAGAGAGGCCGCGAGCAATCCGCAACTAGAGATGTACGTTTTTATGATATATCGCTAGCTCCACGATTCATTTTTTTAAATCGCAACACGATATGCAATTGGATTGTTAATAATGAAATCACATGCGATTTATAATCGCGCCTGCGATTAAAAATTGCAAATGCAGCTCGGAATCGCACTTGTAATGAATGAATTCATTCATTAAATATTTATATGGGAAAATGGTAAAATGAAAATTATCTTTATCTCACACGATAAATGTTATGAATGTACATTTGATTCCGATTACACAGGACCACAAAAAGAAATTTGTGAAAATCAACTGGGATCAGAGTAGGTGATTTTATAGATTTTGGGTCGCAAAAAACAATGCCGCTGGCCAAATTGCTCTATCACGTCACAATTTTCAGTTAATTGCAGTTAAAGTTGCAAAAAAGAGTTATTTTAGTGAATTTTGGCATATTATAACTACAGTATGTGACATGTTGGAGAAGTTTTATTGCAATCAAAATTAAGCACATTGTTAGGACTTTTAACCCTTAAAAGGAATTTGTTGTGTCGGTTATGGTTAAAAATTTTAAGTGATTTAATACATTTCTTTGCAATTTACAAAAAACTTAGACGTGGTGGACAAAAACGGTCAACGGATTCGACTTCAGTGACCCAAAATACGTATAGTACACGTGGTCTAGTTTGTGTCAATTAAAAAAAATTTGTGGTCCTGTGTTATTAGCGTCCAAAAGAGTTTTTAGCAAGAGCGGAAAAGTGTTTACAGAAGAGCGTATGTACACGGGACAGCACGCAGCTGAACTAATATTTTTGACAGTGCACATCTTTCGTTCCTATGTCGAATAAATTTTAATCATATTCCCAATTAATTGTATGTGTATTAATCTTTTAACATTAAAAAAATAAAGTTTTATGAGTAATTTTTATATGGCTGCGTATATGCTGTTCATTTCTTTCTAAAGTGACTCTTGAAAATTTTATTATACATTTCAATTATTTTAAATCGTATAACATTTAAAATTACATGTAATTCAAAATGGTGTTTGTGATATGAGATGACACGCGATTCAAAATTGTGTTTACAATTGTGGATACAAAATTACGCACAATTCAAAATTATATGATAAAAATTGCTCTTATGGTTTTCGAATGCTCCATGATGCGATATGTATCATCATAAGGTCTGTTCTTTTTAGCTGAACTTCTCTTGCACTCATTCACCTTCCCTCTTTTACTCTCCACATTGGAAAGAAAAAGAGGAAAGATGAACGATGCAAGAAGTTTAGCTGAAAAGTGAAAAGAACAGAGCTATATTCACTGCAATTCTTAAAGCCCGTATCAGACTACGCATTGGAGATAAAAAATTGCAAATTGGAGATTAGAATTCGACCAATCAGATAATCTTAATCCTCATTCTCTTCGTTCTGATTGGTCGAATTCTAATCTCCAATTCGCAATCTTCAATCTCCAATGCGTAGTATGATACGGGCTTAAGGAATTTTGTAAATCGCACATCTCTACCCGCAACTTGTGGCACATGCGCACGCACGCGTATGCGGACGCACAGGGAAAGGCGCCCTCGGTCCGGTCCGCGCGAGCTCGTCTAACAGCGAGCGCGCGCGCGGAGAACTGTGTCAAGGGCAGAGGCGACGGGGCGGCGCGGCGGAGCCGAAACGAGACGGAGCGAAATGAAACGAGAGTTTTACCTGCCCCTGGCACTGCCCGGCCGTCCGCGTCTGCCCGCGAATGCCCGAAATCTCACCATCTCCCGCGCGCGCCCTCCTTCCTCTCCCGCTACGAAATCTCTTCTTTCTCCATCCGCCCGCGCCGTTCTCCGTCATTTCCACGAACCGCATCAAGATCGTCGGTGCGTTGGCTCGCACGCCCGTCGGCGAGTCCTTTTGCACACGTCATTGGAAGAAATGAGAATTATTAATCACCGTGTCGACCGCGTCGATCCATCGTTGCGATCCGTAGAAATTAGGGATGGCCGCACTGCGCCGTCTGATATAGTGGAAGAGGGATGCAGAGCCTAAATAAGATTAAATTGGCTATACACATAATAATATCATAAATGTCGGCGTGTACAATATAATAATACAATGGCTCCAGTAAAACGTACAATATAAAATGAATTGATTCGGATAGAGTCAGCGAAATGCGACCGAAACTCGTGCGAGCTTGGATCATTCCTGAGGAGCGTTGGAAAACTATATAAGAGTGATTCTCAGTCACCGTGCGGCTCTGTCACTTTTATTCACTTTCGTCTGCGTATACATTAAAATCAGATCGCGAACCTCCGCTCGACCTCCGACCCTCCGGGTTGGAATTTGGATCAAGGAGGGCTCTCTGCTCAGCGAGCGTGACGCTTTTATGGAGCTTACACACGGAACGACCGACACCCGCGCTCGGAGTCGGCCGAATCGATCGCGCGAACTGGATCGTTATCGATTTAGGGCCGATTTCGCCTACGAAACTAATTGTTATTTATGATTGCTTGTCTTTTTTTAATTTCCTAGAAAGAGAACTCGGGGAAATTATCTGTAAGAATAAATAAAACACTTAATACCGTCTAGAACTCAGAAACACATTTTTAAAAAATGTATGTCTTTTAACATAAAAGTAATAAGAGTAACAAATTAAATTAGAATAAGGATAACAAGATAATATACAATAGACTAGGTTACTAAATCGCCGACGAGTCATAATGAGTATTATTCTATGGATATGAGTCACTCTTGCGTTTCTAGGGTATTGGTCAGTTAATAACGCTTGCAGCAATAATGGCGATAAAATTACATAAATACTAACTGACGCGTATTTCATGTATGACCGTTTCGTACACTCGCAGACTGCCTCTTTGGTTCGTATCCGTATTACGCATTTAGCGCCGAATGCATAATTCCGATTCTTAGTTGCATTCGTCGTCAAGTCCATAACTACTTTGCATGATTACATGGCGCAAATGCTTTAGGCGCTGAAATGGCGTCGGTTATGGGTCAGTAGAAGTGGATAAGTCAATCGGAAATTAACCTATAGTAGAGCTAGTAGTTTTCTTAGCGCGAGGCCGTGCGAAGAAAGGGGACGCGACTATGCGCGCATCTTGCAAAAGTATGCGCGTATAGAGCGCGTATTTGCGGAATTCATAAGTCGTTCTACTCTCTATTAACCTATCAAATGACAACTTATCGTATCTCCGACAAATTCCGGTTCTGATTAGATCTTTCGGTACTTTAAGGGTAACGTAATTGGGAGAAAGCGTGAGAGTGCTCTCTTCAACGAGAATTCATGGCAGGCTTTGAACCATGAACCACGCAAGTTCCTCTATCTATTTCGTTTCAATCCGTCTTCACGTGCCATGCAATTTTATTTTTTGATATTTATAAAAATGAGAGAGTTACACCATATTACACACGAAATAATATGGTGTAATGGAGAGAGAGAGAGAGAGAGAGAGAGAGAGAGAGAAGGGGGAACCATTTATTACACTGAGAGAAAAATTTACTAAATTTCAATAAATGTTTTCTCCAATAGTCCTAATGAAGTATTCTTTTGAATTCAGTAAATATTTTATTAGGTTTAGAAAATTTGTTTTCAATTGGATAAATATTTTTTTCATTCGACAAATATTAACTGAATTCAAAAAAATACTTCATTAGGACTATTGGAGAAAACATTAATTGAAATTTAGTAAATTTTTCTCTCAGTGTATTATTTTTATTATTATTTTTAAATCTATTTCGGCCAAACAAATTTTTTCGGCATCTAAATGAAGGTATAGCTATTATAAAAAGTAATTTTCCGATTGTATTTTGATTGACGCTTAGTATTTAGACATTTACGATGGACGCGAGAGAGCCACGTGAAGTCCAAGCCGCATGACAAAGTAAATCGAAATCGAGTGACACAATACCAGGTGGAATTGGGACAATGGCGATATATACGACCGCGTAGAGGTTTTGTTGCGGTACGCCTTTTTTCGCTCGACGAGCGCACGGATCTCCTCGGCGCGGAGTGAGCGACAGAGAAGGAGAAACAGACACAAAGGTGGCTGGGTGCATCGAAGCGAAACACACGCACGTCTCGACACCGTGTTTCATCGTATGCATGCCGCCCGGTATACATCTCTTCTCGGCCGCGACTCAGTGGACTCCGACCCGAAGGGACAAAGGAGTCGCGCGATTTCTTCCGGAAGATGAACTCCTTCTGCCCTTCGTGCTCGCGTCCGCTTCGGTAATGAAAGCGCGGCTCCTCCATTAAATTTTGTGTTCGAGTTGCGTTAAAACGGCAGATCGATACGAATACATTTCGATGCGACAGCGACTTCGATCGCCGCGGAGAGCGACAGTTTATTTATACCATGCAGGATTACATTGTTAACGCTACGGCGAGATTACGACAATCTTTTCTTCGCCGATATTAAAATTCAGATTCATTTTTACGATCGCAAAATTATTAAACGTTGACGTTCAGTTAGCAAAATGTTCAATATCGAAAATCCATAAGTTGTGAAAAAGAACTAGTGTTCGATGGAGCTTCCGTTAAGAAAAGTTGCAACGATAATGCCAACAATAGCAGAGCATTTTTTTAACGGGCACTCGCGTGCGACGAGATGCGACGTATAACGGGTTTTAAAATTGTTACGATTTTCGGCTAAATAGCAGTCTTATTTTCTTTTCTTTGTGTCGCGACGAGAGCACCACATGGGGAAGCCAGAATTAGGACAGCGGGTGCAATTATTACGAAGGGTCTCGCGTTGGCGAGCCTTTTTGCTTCTCTTCACGAGCCACGAGAATGTGGAGGAGCGCATCGGAGTGGAACGCACCGCGTCTCGACACTCTCGGTACTTATATTCAGTCTGCGCGTATGCAAGAGAAAAAGAAAGAAACTGGAATCGCGCGACTCAATGCCGTGTACTAAATCTCAATTGGAGTCGCATCCGCTTTCTGCGTCTTTCGTCGTCTATTACGTTCACTATACTGATAACAGTGATTTCTATCCGCAATTAGAATTATCATGTTATTTCGTTATCTCTGTTGTCCAATAAAATAGGTAAATGTTTCGGTATCACGTAAAGAACGAAAGTCCTAATCGAATAGGACTTTCTTTTCGATGAAGTACACTGAGAGAAAAAATATTTCGATACAAGAAAATGTTACAGTCGTTGTGCCTAAATAGGGATAGGCGTATTCTAATTCGGAACAATTCTGTTCTAACGCGTAAAATTTTGCGACCGTTTGATGTAAATTAATTCTGATTTCTGCATTACGCGCTCTAATAACCCCGTTTCCCATTAAAAAATTAAAAACGAGGAATTTTTTATCCAAACGCCCGTTGCAGAAAGTGAAAAGTTTGAGACACCCAATTATTTGGGTTAGAACAGAATTGTCCCAAATTAGGATGCCTGTCCCTATTTACGCACAACGACTGTAACACAAAAAAATTATTTACTCCTAATAGCTTATTTATTGTATTTAAGTCTTAAAATTTCTTGATTGAAGTATTTATAATATTTATAATTTTTAATTAAATATTTATTTTCTGTTCTAGAAAATATTTACTGTTAGATTATTTTTATATATTCAAGATAATCAGATTTTTAATATTAGAAAACAATTTAGTTAAGTTTAATAATATTAGTTATTTATAAAATATTTATTTAAATGTAAAAAATGTAAAAGAGTACAAAATAATATACTTAAGGTAACATGTGTATTTACTTGAAACTAAATATTTTTTTACTCTTAATTAAAACAAACAAATACTTGTGTCAAAAGATATGGTTTTAAGAAAATGTATTTTTTTTATTTGAAAAAATTTTTTTGTTAGTGTAGAAACTGAAAGAAGTCTTTATTAATGTAATGTAAGAATTTAACTAAACGTAAAAAAGTTGAATTAGTATTAATTTTTTATTTATATTTAGTCTTCATTAAACACAGCGCATATTCATAACGCATTTTATGATTACTTCATGAATTCTAAACTATCGCGACGCATAACGTTCAAATTAAAATTATTCAAAACTACGTAAAAATATTCATCCTTTTAATTTATTTCTAAGTGGTCGCTTGCATCAAGAACGAGTGGGTAAACAAATGCGGACGCTCGTCTGAAATATTCACGTATAGCCTTCCACACTGAGACGCGAATATGCGTGTCCTACGAATATCTGCGTTTTGCGTATATTCGCGCGACAGTATATATTTTTGTCTTCATTCGTTCGTTCGCTCCGGAAATATTTTTTCACGCGGAAAAGAAGAAGTGTAGCAAAAGGGGACGTGCTCTTCTACGCCGCGTCCGCGTCTCTTTCACGAGTATTCGCGGCGAGGCGAGGCGCGCGCAATATGTTTAAGGCTCTACCTGTTATATTCCGTGGCGTGTCAGCCTATTTATATCGGCCTAGATTCCGCTTTTACATCGCGAGCCACAGGTACGCGCCCCGAGGAACACCGGCGCGCCGCGCGATTCTCTCTCACGATAAGCGTGCGATTAATTTTTGCGAAACTGCACCCTCGCGCCCGGCAAGCACGTTTCACGCGTGCACGCGCACGTCCCTCTCCGTCCTCCTCCACGGTGGAGTTACGTCGTTTGCTGGTTCACGTAGCGCTCGTGAAACGAGACGCTGCGTTTTTGCACAAAGGGGCGATCGTGATTTCGCGCAATCTCGAGAATGCGTATTTACGAGTGTTTAGATGGCCGGCAAAAACGTCTAAACGATACACTTGTTAGATGACTGAGAGTTCTTTTTACAATAATTATTGGATGTAGCCACCAAATGTATCGCGCATAATGAAGTTCACACAAGATTGAGTGATTATCTCCGAGTATAGTTGCGTGTCAGGAGAAAAAATCAAAATGATTCAAAAGAACTATATTTTTTATTATCGTATTTACATATTGAGCTTATCACTCTACAAAACACAAATTATTCCATAGTTTCCGCTTCAATAAAATTTACAACGATTATTTAATCTTCTTTGAACAAATTAATCATTCTTATTATCTTATCTAAGCATTAAACGCAGTATAACTTGATTTTTCACCAATATTGGTTAATTATACGTACATATATATAATTATTGTGGGGATTGTGGCGTGAGAGTTGCGCGTCTGCTTTCTGTGCCAAAGATCCAGGTTCAAATCCATCCAGAACATATCAAATTTTTGATCACCACCTCTCGGAAGACAATGGCAAACCACTGATTGTGAGAGTACCTTTGCCAAGACAATCATCATGGAGCACCATGGTGATCACTACACGTCGTTTACGATGTTGGACTAAGAAGAAGAAAAATATATAATTATATATTATATATAAATGTGCGATCATATTATGAACATGCCAAAAATATCTTGCACACTGAAAAAAAATGCTGTTGCTTTAATTAAAGTCTATGTCACGGGCTGCCACAAACATAAATGGTTCATTCAATTGTATTGTGATTGGACCAAATATTTAGATTATTAAATGAATAAACTAGATATTTGGTCCAATCATAATACAATTAAATGAACTATTTATGTTTGTGGCAGCCCGTGAAGTAGACTTTAATTGAAGCAACAGCATTTTTTCTTCTGTGCAGTAACCCGAAACTTTCAAAATAAATGATAAGTCATCCCGAAAAGCAAGAGAGGAAAGATATCGTTACGAAATCTTTTTAAGAGAAATTTTTCTAAACTTTTCCTCGTGTTTTTGCTGCCGAGTGTACCATGAGACTTAAAGAATTGTCTCGTTGGCCAGGTTCGTTGCCCTCCGTTGCTTTTTACCAGTGCACAACAAAGGGTCTGAACTTTAGAGTGTGCTATGTACCTGCGACGACTTAGAACTCTCGATAGAAATCTTACATATGCCGGCTTGCTTTAGCGAGTCATCGCCGATTACTTTATCATGCCGCTTATTCGAACGTGTTTTACGAGTCTCATAATCGGTAGGTACGTAAAACGATGGCGATCTCCCTCTCGGTGCGATTGCGACTGCGATTTCCTGGTATCGATGTGCTCCCGCGCTGCGCAAGATCGACCGAGCGCGTTCTCGCATACCGCTCGGAAAACGTTATATTTTCCCACGTCGGCATCCGTCGAGCACGGCCTACTTGGCGCCGCGTAAAAAGGGCTCGGCTCTAAATCGGGAGCAAGTTTACACGGCGACCATCGTTCCGCTCTAGCTTTACGGGTTATTCACCAATACCGGCGAGTGTGAGCCCGGCGGCGGCGTCCCGGTTCCGCGGATGCGCGCCCAAAAACCTCGCGCGTCCGATTGCGCTCAATGATTGGATCCGACATCCACTTCATTTACTACCCTGTCACGTCAGTCGAACGGTGAGCAGTGTAGTTGGCATCGCTAGAGTCATTGGCATCCCGCCGCGAAACACTTTTGTAAATTTCTCGCGTCTCCTGAAGGCGCAAGGAAAACTGGCTCGACAACGAGAACGTTATTGTCCCTTCAATCTGACTTAGAATCACGTTATAAGTTAATTAATAAAAAAAGACATTAATTTGGCTGAATACGACTATCTATCTAAATCGCGAAACAATGGCGTCCTGTTTGTACACGTTATTTGAGAAGTACTCCAATTATTCTAATAACCGAATCTCATAAACGATGACGAGACGCCACGACGAATCGGATGCTCAAGATATCGCGAAAGTCCGGACCCGCTTCGCGGCTCCGTATAAGGAATCCACATTTTCGTAATTATTTTCGTGACGAAGATGGCATCGTCAAGTACATTGGATGGTCGCCGGCGCCTCTCCGGCGATATTTTTACGAAACTAGCGCGACGAACTAAACGTGCCGAACTAGGGGAGAGTTGCCGAATGCGTACCACTTAAGCTATTTTTTATAATATTTCCCATTTGATACTGATCTGTACGCAAATAAACGTTGGAAATTGTAGCTTGATGTTTCAGGCACATATTGTTACATGTTTAACTTAACCTTTTACCAATAACAAATTAATTTGCTATCAGTCTTTTTGTAACATGTGCAACCGGTCGCCTAAATCGTACCTATGGGACTTCTAAATCATATCTCCTTGAAAGTATCGAATTTATAAATAAAGATAATTAAGGACATAGAGTTTATATATGTTTCACGCATAATCGCATAATTTGTAAAAACCTATTGAAACATACTCTTTTCACTATTCTAAGTTCGGACACCAATAGAACCCGATTTTTCAGCGCACAATAATGCATAATTGAGAACCTTTGGCAGCACAATGTCATTTTTCCGCATATTTCGCATAATATTGCCAAAACACCGTATTTTCATCATAACATATCATAATTTCACGAGTTTAATCACAGTTGATCGATATACATTCAAATTTCGCGCCGTGAACCCAACGGCCCAACCAAAAGTTATTTAAAAGCCTAAAGAGTATTTTATATGATTGTAATAATATGCTATCACTAATCCTTTTAACCTATGTTTATGTGATTCATTATTGTTTTTCTATTTTAAGGTTTTTATGTAAACATAGCATAACATTTTTTTTGTGTCAAGATCAGACGTTAAAAAATTTTGAATCTAGTGAATTCTGGTCAACACTTCTGTACCTTTATTTTTCAGGTTTAAGTTACGATTGCCTGTGTTGTATCTCAAGAGATACTTTTAGTTTATATTTATGTTGTCTATTGATTAAATTTTATAACTCGAGTTACAAAACTGTTCCATGCATATTTGAATTCAATTTTTTTTTTTAATAAACTGCCTCTATAGATGGATTATTGTATCTGTATTTTGATTTCTTATTTCCCTCAGTGTACTCACTAAACTCCATCTCTACTGCTAGACAGTGGTTAGTCTCAAAGCAATATGTATCAATAGAGGATCGTCATATATGTGTTTATTAAGGTGGTTCTT
>NJRQ01000467.1:76924-105882 GCA_003063805.1 Aphaenogaster ashmeadi
CATGAAGTTGAATAACGGGTGGGTTAGGTTACCCGAGTACCCGGGTATACAGATAACCCGGTTTATACTGACAGCTCTAGTACAAACAAGCCAAAGCAAAGGGATTTGCTGTTCATCGTAATATTTAAGCGTAAATCCAAGCTATAATCGTTTCATAGTAAAATACGTATTGATCGACGGTGAGATTATCCGTTGTCGCAACAAGTGTATGAATAATGTGCATACTCGTCGCTAAACGCGTCGCCGATGCCAATTCACTTTTGCCGACGTTATCGTTAATACTGTCGTACATACTACAGTAAACCGACTCGCTTGCAGACAACATCGAGCGGCATTACCGCCATCGGATTTGCTATCATCGTGCGCCGCGCTTTATCGCGCGCACGCTGATATTTGTACCGTCTCTGCTACCCTCTTTAAAAATATTTCGGTGTCATGAGATCTCTGCATGTTGCCCGTCTCCTCTGTCTCGGATAGGCAGTATAACAACTCCCTTTCATCGCGCGGTTCCAAGTTGTCGCGTCGCTCGGAATAAAACACTGCGTCGGTGTTCGCGCACGCGCCGGTCTCGCTTGTGTAAGTGAGTGCCGACCACACACGCGCACACATACACAAATACACACAACATGCACGCATACATACATACGTGCGCAACGCACACATGCACAGGGTTTCACACGAGCGTCGAGCAGTACAAGGTGGTCCAAGTGCATCGGGTAAATGGGTCAAGCGAATTAATTCACACTGGCTGGCAAGCCGCGCTTCGTGTCTCTCGCTACGCACAACAAAAACAATATAGAATGCGCTGTTACAAAGAGCGAGACACGCACGAAATGCAGTTCGCGAGAAGCGTATATATCGTAAACACTAAACACGAAAACCGCATTAACGGACACCGATCCTGTATCTCGTCTTAGAAAAAAAAATCGCAGATTTGAGAGACGCTTTTGCTATCCCGGGCTTTTGCAACTTCGTGAGTAAATTGCATTTTGCCGTAGAGGAAACGTGGGAGGAATGAGACAATGGGGAGGTATGGGACATTTTAAATATCCTTTTACCTATACTTATATTTAATTATTATTTATTTGTTTATTTATTTATTTGTCAAATAATTATTTGTTATTATGTTTGTTTTATTATTATATTTTATTATTATGATACTATGTAACTGCTGAAATTTAATTTAAGGCGGAATATTTAAAATGTCCCATACCTCCCACATCTTCCCTGTCTACTGTCCCGCGATTTGTATATGTTTTTATGTATTCTGTTGTGGAGATCTTGTCCTTCTGATGATAAACCGCTATTCTAATTTAAGATTTTATCTAAATTGAGCTATCATTTTTATAAAAATATATTGGATATGAGAGACATGTTTTTTATTTCCTTAAAACTATTAGTGTATAAATATAACAATAGTGAAAACTATTGTTTGACATTCAGAACAGAGTTCTCCTAATCAATTTTCAAATTATCAAGAATAAATGCGAAGAGAATACGATGTTTCAAGTGAAATTTCTGGATTCTTAACTTCATAACTTAATACGAACGAAAGTTAACGTGCTTTTAGCTTGACGTTACGTCTTCGAGCGAAGATTTATCTAGCATTACGAATACGTGTTATCATAACTTCGCTTAGTTATCATCGATGCCTCTCAAAACGTCTTCCGGCAAGAACGCGACGGAAACTTATGCGTGCGATTGCCTTATCGCGCAGAGCAAACATTGCATTCACAATGTTGCATGGTCGCGTTATGAACGCGAGGCGTATTTATTTCCGCGCGAATTACCAAATTGATGTCGTAATAATCTATTAACATAGCGCCATAGGGGAAATGATGACCCAGACTCTCGCAATGTGCGTCGCGCATTTTAATTAACGCCACAATTTACGTAGTCTTCATGTATAGCGTGACTAAAATAATATTACGAATATAAAATAATGTACTCAAAGTACATCGTTTTGGCGGAAGCCAAAGGTACGCGTCGCGAAATATTCGTAGCATTTAAAAAATCAGTACATTACCCATCATTCGATATCAGAAGGTGCCGGTGTAATTATTTGAAACACTTGGAAGAATCTTCGCATAATGTTAAATGATAGAACAATCAACAAATGCCTATATCGGGAAGAATATGCCCTAGGTGTAAAGGAGAAATTGGCAATGGAATAAGAACATTGCGCTGAAGATGGCCCGAAGAGGAACCGAAACGTTCGAACATTTATATCTTTTTTAATTTGCGAATTCAAAATTCATGTAATTTAATTGAGAATTACGTAATACTTTGTGCTCCTAGATCTGCACTGACTCTCATAAGCCTCTTTTTTATTTTATTTATTGTTTTTAAACTGAGAGTCCTATCTTTTATTGAAATGCCTATATGTCGACACGTCTGTGAAGTTGGCACCACTTTTTCAAAATTCGAAAAAATTTATTAGAGTTCTGGATGCCCCGGCAAGAATTCTAGAGTTCTCCGTCGGTTTTAGAAAAAGTTCCGTCGTTTAAAGTGCCGAAAACGACATTTTAAAAAATGGGGGGGCTAACTTCACGGCGCACCCCATTTTTGAAAAAATCAAGTTCTATTGGTAGATTCTGAAAGATTTCGATGAGTTCTAGAGTTCCCTATAGGTTTTAGTAAGAGTTCTGTTCAAATACCACAAAAAATCGATGTTAAAGTGGAACCCATAATTTCAAAGTTCCGCTAATTTTAAAAAATCGGCAGTTCTGATAGGCCCTCCGAGAGTTCTATCGAAAACTCTTATGACCTATTAAAATTGGCAAAGTTTACGGACATATATTTCCGGAACCAATCGGTTAAAAAATCTAAAATTTTACAGACACACTCTAGGAACGTTAACCTTTCATTTCATATCACATTTTCCGGGCTAACTACATTTTGCCTTCATGCAAGATCCACCTTAACTTCACTAAGAAAAAATTGTTTTTCATTATAATTATATAGGGTGTTCCACCTAACGAGACCATTCCTTTTATATTTGCAGAGTAAGTTCGAATTAAAAATATATTCAGACAAAAGTTGTATGGTCTGAAGGACAAATAATGGTAAAATTAATTTTCGAAAATCAATTTTTCAAGGTCACATGAAGGTCATCGCAATTTTTTAAAATGGAATTATATAATTTTTTTTACATGAAGTATTAGGATAAAATGATAAGAAAATCAATAATTTACAAGATTTTTATACTTTATTCTGGCATATTTTGACATAAAATATAAAATATCTTGTTAACTATTGATTTTTTTATAACTCTAAATTATAAACAAATGATATTAAGAATAAGACCGATGATATTAAACAAATATAAATATGAAAGAAAGCCCCTACCGGTCACGGCGGATCTTGGTGCCTAATAATAATTATTTTGTGAATATTCCTGCTCATGCGAACTGCGCGCCGCATATTCGTCGGTCTTGAAACACAGTCCTTACATGAAGCCGGAATAATTAATTCACATATTAAATTGATGAGCAATTTAACTTTTGATGCTCACTAGCATCTATAAGATCCCCCCATTCCCCGAAAAAACTGTAAAGAACTTATTGCGAAAAATAACACCTCAACCAGGATTCGAACCTGGATCTCCCAACAATCCGTGTGGACGTCCTACCAATTCGACCATCGAGGCATGTGGTGATATTTCTCGCAATAACAAAAATCTAAATTATAATCTTAATTCTTTTATATGCAGAATAATTAAAGGATCATATTATGTAAAAAAATCATGTGATTCTATTTTAAAAAATGGTGATGATTTTCATGTGAAAAATTGAGTTTTTCGAAACAATATATTAATTTTATCATTATTTATCCCCCTCCAGACCATACAACTTTTATCTGAATATATTTTTTATTCGATCTTATTCTGCGAAGATAAAAGGGGTGATCACGTTAGGAACATCCTGTATAGTTATATTTAAAAAAATATTTTTTTTCTTAGTGAACTTAATGTATGAAATGTATACGATTTGTTAAGTGCGAAAGCTTAAGATACATTATTTCGCGATAGGATTTATAGGAGATCTTTCTTTCGCAACGCAAACAGCTTGCGATCGAAATATGGCGAACGGAAACTTGATTGTATCACAAGCATACCTCTGTCGCAGGTTGTATCGACTTTGACGTTACCTCAATTCATACACCTGAGAGTATTGAGATAAAGTCGCTCAAGTCTTGCGTGTCCGCACGAAACCGGCTCCGAAGCCCTTATACCGAGTGCCCCTAAATTTCCGCACACAATTCATTGTAGCGATATTTCTTTGTAGAAAACCAACATAGTTGCTTCTTACTGAAAACTTAATATTTTATATCTTTTCTTTAATTTTCTAGATTGGACATTTCGATAAGAATAGAAATTCTGTCAAGGTAAAATCTATATGATGATTTATTCCGAAAGATTAAACTAAAAATTCTTTAGAAGATTAAATTAAAAGAAAAACGTTACAGTAACACAAAAACGTCGTTACAGCAAAAGATTTCATTCAAATATTACAGTAGATATATGCGAGCAATTTAGGAATTTCTTAAATTTTTATCGCAACGGAATTCATTTTCAACGTTTTCTGGATATTTATTGACAGCAATATTTTTATATGTTTGAGAAACACACGAAGCGCAGAGCTTAAAACTCTTCACTGCGACATAAAAATGTTTAAGGAAACATTTAAATAATTAGTTACGCTTTTCTCTCTCTCTTTCCCTTTACGCTCATCAGATTCGTCAAAGAAAAGTGCCTCGACTTTTCACAATGGCACCCTGTAGCGAAGTCGTGCAGCCAGGACATAGGCAAGCCCATCTTAGAGGTACATGGAACGCATATAGATCTCGATGAATAATTGGATACGCAGTCAGAATTATGCTCGGTGAACATGCACAAATATACATACATATAAAGAGACGCGTAGCGTCGGTGTCGGCGTCGGCGACACGCATGCGGACCCGCTGGTAACATTGGTGCCAGCCAGAAATCAGGTCACTCGTATCAACCTGACCTACATACCGTTATCATCCGTATTATCGCCTTTGATAAAGCGTTTATTAACCGCACGATTATACGCTAGTGAAAGATCCATAAAGGACGTCTTTATCCCTCTCTCTTTCTTTTCTCTACAGCCTAACTTTACTTCGTGATATTGCGTGTTTGCGGTACATTGAGTCGTTAGTTTCCTGTTACTCTGCGTAACTCCCGTAATAGCCCTTTGGGGACTTAATCCCAGGCCAGAATTGACTTTTCCAGCTCTTATCTTTCCTTTCTCTCCCTCTCTCCTTGTATTTTACTTTCTCTCGATTTTTCTCGCCGACTGCTCCTTCTCTCCGTTTCCCTCCGAATCGTGCGGCGCTTGTCGAACGTCCATCGATTTAATTACTTTTTACTTATCCCTCACCCGCCTTCGCTCCGACGGTCGCGACGGTAATAATAATTCAGGGTAAAAACGCCTTATCCCTCTCTCGCGACGTCGCGCTAAAAATAACGGGCAACAAACGACGCGGCTGACCTCGTCCTGGCCACCGTCCTTCCTCGACGCTCCGAACTCTTCAACTTGATCTAATTGCATATCCGCCCCCGCAAACTTTCGTGCAAGATCGCGCGGGCGCATATGCCGAAAACGGTCGATACTCCTCGATACTCGCCTAATATACGACGCGACGTCCTTGAAAGAGCACGAGGGAAATCCCGGAAGTCTAAATGGAAGATGACTGACTGTCACGTGACATATTATTTACGGGTAGGCAAATTAAATATTGGAAAGTCTCTCTGGTGAGGAAAGATAATTCAACATTTCACTGTCACTGAACATCTTTTCCGTAAACGAGGGCTGTTCCAGAATATAGATTCCGAATTAAGCGTGATCCTCGAATTACATGTGATCAATGCTTTTTTTTTAAGAAACAAGTTGAAGGATATTTTCTAAACATCTATACATTTATTTTGTTCGGATAGATTATACATTCTTTTGGAAAGTTAAAGATTGTTCTCTAATCAAACGTATTATTTCTAACTCAACGATGCTATGTTTTTTCCTTATTACTACGTCATTAACGCTATTATTATGTATCGCTGCTCATTAATTTATCTTTATCTCCACCAATAAATTACGATTTTTCATATGACGGACATTCGCATGCGCGTTCAATCATATGGAACGCGTTATGAATTTTTTGCTAATTCAAACTCGAACGAAAAGAATATATCTTCGCAAAACTGAATTCGCGAGTAAAGTAAAAAATTGGAAAATTCCGCAATTAACCAACTAATTGTAAGACATCGAATTACATTGAATGTCGCGATTTTAGTTAGCGATACCCTTGACCTAGAAATAGTCGCGGAGGAAGCAGTTTACACCCCAGCGACCCAAAATAGAGCAGACATTTTCGTCGAACCGTCCGACTTCATCAGAATTGTCGATAAATCTCCCTTCACAGTTAATTCGAGAGCCTGTATTATTATCAATATTTTAGCTGTCTCTTTTTTACGTTATACATTTTTCAATTATGTGTAAAAATATAAGGTAAAAAGCCATCAAATTAAGAAAGGGAGTATGCAGAAAAGTGATTAAGTATTAAACAAGACGGATTGCTTAAAATTAAATCTCATCTTAATTTGGGTGACACCGTAACTTTTTACGGCAACTTAATCTGACACTCAAATTATTCAGGTCTGGTCAATTTCTTTTAATATTCGCATGTATAAAAAGATTAACCAAGAATTATTTCATGTAATTTGATCTTTTTAAAAAGTAACATTCCACGAAGTTGTAAAGTCGAGGCAAATTTTTTATTTAATTTTATTATTTATAACTTGCATTATTATTTAGCGAAAAGGAAAGAACCTTGTCGTATTATCGGTCAAGATTATATTATACACAAATACCAAGTATCTTATAAATACTAAAAAGAAAGAGAGAGAAAAGAGAAATTGATCAAACACAAGTGACCTGGATATGTCGTTTGAGATTTTAGCAATTTAGAAAATAGGGCGCAAGATCCATCCCGTGCGATCGTCGTGAAAAATGATTGGCGGATGATGATGGAGAGACAGAGAGAAAAGTGAGACCTGGCATTGCACATGGCGACGCACTCTCTCGTGCAAGCGAAAGTGCAAGCAAGAATGTCGAGAGTAATCGCGACGCGACGGAGAGAGAGAGAGAGTCAGTGGCTTACTTCACTCGCGGCGATTTGCTCGAGTCGAGTCGAGAGCGAGCGCTTGCATCTCCGTCGCGTAACCGCTCGACGTAACAGCCGTAACTAGTACCATTGCCAATGAAAGCCAACGTCGCGGAAAGTAAAAGCGGATGAGCCAGTTTTCGCGCGCGCGACCGCTTTGCGACGAGAAACGGAGAGAGAGGGAGAAAGAGGAGGGCGGAATCACGATGATAGCGTGCAAAGACCGGCCGGCGAACGAGAGCGAAAGACTTTCGCCCATTCATTGCTCGGCGCGATTCTTCGAGCCGGCTTGGAGAGATCGCTATATCTATCGCGCTGCCTAGAGCTATATATACAGGATGATTCTGAATAAGTGCGACAAATTTTAAGAGATGATTCTTGGTCGAAAATTAAGGGGGGTCTTTCACGTATAAACATATACTCTTATATATCCCCCTCTGAGGAGTTACACTCCTCTAAAGGGGAGAGGAAAATTATAAGGGTTTTACTTTTTTCTCGAATTTTGAACAAGTTAAAAAAATGAAATTTGGTGGACATTTTCCACTAGTAAAAAGGATACTTAATATTTTTTAATCCTCCCGTATAAAGGAATAAAACTAGCAACTCCTATTTAATTTTTTATTAGAACTTTTTAACAGGCCGGAAATGTGATCATCTAAAAATATGCGTTAGAAAGCTTGATTCCTTTAGAAACCTTTTTATTTCTTTTATATTTTTCGTAAAATCAATCAGTTTCAATCAGTTTTCAAGAAAAAAATACATTATCATGGTGCTATACATATGCACGGTGCTAAATGGCATAGGTTTTGAGTTACGAGAAATTGAATTTTAGAATAAAAAAGGCAAGCAAAACAAAATTATTAATTAAAAATTGTGGAAAAAATGGAACAAAAACAACAAAATTATAATAAATTTTCACCTCCCCCTTTGGAGGAGTGTAACTACTCAGGGAGGGATATAGAAGTATATGTTTATATGAAAGACCCCTTTTTAATTTTTGACAAAGATTCATCTAAAATTTTTCGCACTTATTTAGAATTACCCTGGAGAGAGAGGGGGGAGAGAGAGAGAGAGAGAGAGAGACTCGATTCGGGGAATCTGATTAATGCGTGACGCATTGTTTGATCCGTCATTGCGGTTACTTTCGATGAATTAACGATAACGCGATTTAGCGCGATTTGTTTGCGTTTAATTGCCTGATGCGATGCAATTAGCATGCAGCGGTTTATTAACGCATCCAATGCCGTATCTGTGTCTGACCTCATATCACAAACGCGATTCCTTATCTCTAATAAATTTAAAATATTTAAGACGAAGGAAAGTCATATTTGTATAGCGTACTTCGAATTTCTATGATTTCCAATTCGAGACTATTAATTCCCGCTGGCGAATATTTATGTTTAATCTATTCAATACTGATTAGAATTGCAAATAAACCATGTACGGCTGTAGCTATTATCGTGCTACCGTGTCATACGTTTGATTAAAACACGAGATGTATTTTCTGGCTGTGAGATCAGAGATGTCAAGACCGTTAATTTTATTCACCTAAAAATTGTTTATTGTATATTATTATATTTATATTATATCGTCGGATATTGCAAATGGCCGACTGTCCAAATCGTGATTCAGACGTTTCCACGTAGAGCACAACGTTGCACGCTGACGGAGAACAACACGTGCAGCGTTCGGGAATGCGTAACGCCGGTGCAATTAATGACGAACGATACGTAGGCGGCGACGTCATCTCGCAAAATCGTCAAACATTTGCGTCATGTGCCATAGAGATAAACTCATTTGGCACGTGCTGCCCCGGTCTCGTGTTTTTACGCGCGACCGACATTGTTTCATTCCGTATCGATCACGCAGTATCTGCGATCATTCAAGATCAGTCAAACCTTAATGTGGATTAATATAAATTTTGAAGTCGATAAAATTCAAGAATTGATCTTGATTGTATTAACAGAGATATGAAAGAAAAAGAGTTATGAGAAACTCATAGATATGTTAAAGTTTTGGTCTTTTGGTTAATGCAACTTTTCTAAGATATACTCATAAGGCAGATAATTATAATAATAAACTCAAGGTGGCAAGCATAATTTATTTTTATATATTAACTAATTTTACAAATATTTTAAAAAATTGGAAGAACCGTGAATTAATCAGAATTGATGTAAACCAATAATTTTAGTGTCAACTAACACTGTTAATAGGAAGTTTGCATGAAAAAAATATTACATTTTTTTGTTTGTAATTTAAATATACATTATCACAAATTTATTTACAACAAAATTCTTAATTTTTATCAATTGATAAGCATTAAAAAATTAAATTGAATTTTAGTAATATTTGAAATTGTCTGTTCTGTAAGAAAACGATTTTGATTGGCTGACAAGTGCATGACGTCACATTGAAACAGTCTCAACTCTCTGTCTGCTTAGTGTTTTATCATTGCGATATCTAATAGCAGATTTGCAGCAGAAACCGAACAGAATCTGTTGAACACAGATTCTGTTGTATTTCTGCTGCCAATCTAAGTCAAATTGTGTAACAAATATGTCAAGATCTGGTTGATTGCTGCCATCAATCTGCTATCATATTTTATTAGACAAACTTTGCTATATTTTTGTCATTGTTCTACCAACAGCATTATATATGTCAGGTCCTGTGTCAAATCTGTAGTCTTTTTGCCGACAAAATTTGTAGGCACTTTGCAAAATCTGTTCTCTACAGACTTGGCTAACTGGAAGCCTAACCTTAATATAAGATTATAAATGTTTAAATGGATTCTTCACAAAAACAAAATGTTTCTTTATTATTGATTGTAAATTATAATTTTGAAATTATGTTAGAAATGTGTTTTATAAATAAAAAGTTCCAATTCCTTTGATATTCAATGTATGTTTAAGGTTATGTCAAATATTTTTACAAGACATATGTATGTTGTTTGACATTTTTATAAATGTTATAATTAAAGCATAAAAAACATGTTTTATAATTACATCGAAATGATCTTGACAGCAAAAATAACTCCATTTGTCTGGTTCATCAACACGATGGGCACTTTCAAACCACCTTTTTCTCACGTTTTTATTTTGAGGTACATAAAAAAACAGTTTTCCTGGTGTTTTAATGACAGTACTTTTACATAAAGGTACAAAACACGTTTTATGGCCGGTATTCATAGTCCATTCTTATTTCAAGACCGTCTTAAGTTACGTCTTAAGACACTAATACGGCTCTGTGATTGCAATCACATGGTTCATAATATCTTAAGATTGTACTTAAGATGATCTTAAATATAAGAACGGACTATGAATACCGGCCTATATGTATTTGCTTTGCTCATTTTTCAAAATAAATGATTGTTTCAATGGATAAAAGTCTTCGTTTACTGCAGTGTGACGTCACACAGCGTTCGGGAAGACTCGGTCGTTTCCGGACCGTAATCGGCAATTTCAAATAATGCAATACTTTATTATTTATTTTCTCGCTTAATTTGCGTTAAAAAATTACGAAAAAAATAATTACAATAAAAAGTATATACAAATTATTAAATGCAATTTTTTTTTTTAAATCATGCAAACTCCGTATTTCTTTGGGTCATTTTTAACTATTCTATAGGTCGCCACTGCTTCTACCCAATATGTCGTCATTTTAACTAAAATCATGTGTGTGTCAAAATGACCACATTTGTCGTTAATTTAACTAACAATAAAACAAGGTGTCGAAATTAATAACATATTAAGTAGGAGCAGTGGCGACCTATAGAATAGTTAAAAATGACCCAAAGGAATTAACAGTGAAGACGGACACGACTAAATCCACATTTTTTCATTGACAGACCCTTTTATCGCGGGGCGTTTGCTCCCTCGATGTACTGCACGTCGCAAAAATCTTGGTTGCGCTGAAATTACGGTTCTCGTGCGATTCACATAGAGTTCCATATGTAGGTACATGCGCGTCCAGCTCGACCGGAATTATTTCTCAGGGAAATTACCGGTCATTACGGTCGTCGATCATTATCATTGGCCTTACTTACCTTTCGTAGCGCAGAACCTCGCGTACCCGATTCTTCCTTTAACCTTGAAAATCATCCCGCTCGGATTCCCGCGTGGAAAGTAACGAGCCACATTCCAGTCGAGATATCTGCCTCTCGTAATCGTATTAAATAATTTTTCGGTCAAGGTCATGCCCGTCCATGGCTTCTCCCAATCTCACTAGTTGATAAAAAAAACGAATTACAAGACATGCCGTAGGTGTTTGTTGTAATCGTCGAATATTGCGTGCATGTAACTCACGTCAAAATTACGCGCATTGAATGCACGGATTTACATCTGTTACATGTAAAAGGGTGCATAAATTTTGCGGAGCGATCTACTCGAAACGGAACATTCTAGTTTCTCCGTTGAATTTAAAATTATCATGAAATAGTCTAGTAGTTTCAAGTTATTTAAAAATTTGTCAAACTGCGTTAGTTTTCTGAATATTCAACATTTTCTATAACAATACTTGTAAAATTAGGTCTGATTTTCTTAAATTAGTTTCTAAATCAGTCAACACCCCCCATTTAAACGTAAACGTGCATATCGCGATGCATATCATCGGAATTATTTATAAAGGATACGATTTTGATCGAGTTTAAGCATTTTCAACTCTCTAAAATATTTACTCCCTAGTTTGAAAGTCAGCTGATTTCTTCGCAAACTCATATAAAATTTGCTACTCAAATTATTATTCGAATAGGATGATACCTAGATTCTGAATTGAATCGAAATGTGGATACGGATTTTATTATTTTCAAGTAGTAGAGAATTTGTATTTAATAAATAAAATAAAAAAGGGCTAATGTGAGAGTCAGTGCAGATCTAGGAGCACAAAGTATTATGTAATTTACATTTACAAATTACATGAATAAATTTGAATTCACAAATTAAAAAATAAAAAAAGATATAAATGTTCGAACGTTTCGGCTCCTATTTGAGCCATCTTCAGCGCAAAAATCGTTACTCCGTTACCATGTTCTCCGTTACACGTAGGACGTAATCTTCCCGAGAGACGTTGGTCACAAACGGTTGGTAGGCCGAATGATATTGAAAAAACCGGCCTGAAGGTGACCACACAAAGAAAACGAATTATTAAAGGTATTTAACCGATAAAAATTGTAACTCACCAGATGGAACGGAGAAAGAAAGAACGAAATTCTCCAATTGTGTACATCGTGGTGTTAATAATCCGTCACAAAATAAATTACATATAAAAGCATTCGAAGTCAAAAGATAAAACGTTAATAATTCCAGAGCAGTCAGAAGATAGAAACTTATCAGATCACGGTCAATAATAGAATGTCAAGAAACAAAAGTGCGCGTCAAAGTAAAGTCAGAAATAAATACAATAAATAAATAAATAGTTAAGAGATGAAAACGAAATGGGCAAGTTTACAATTTGTTGAGGACAGAAACGTATGCATGATGTAAATACTCTGTGTCAGATTGCGGATTAAGACTATTCGTTTGTCGTTTAATATGAAGCATTTCTGAAATTAATTTTCTCCCCAAATATCGTTCTTTATCCAAAATTTCAATATTTTCCCAATCAAATTCATGATTATGTGACAATTTGTGGTCAGTAATCACTGATTGTGTGGTAGTATTTCTGCGGATATGATTTTTGTGTTCTGCAATCCGAGTTTTGAGTAATCTACACACGTCTGCCCCACATAAATAGCATCACAATCTTTGCAAGAAATTTTATAAATGATATTTTTTGTGAGATAAGTTAGGGAGAATGTCCTTCTGTGCTTTAATAATGGTACCCAACTTATTTAGGCTAAAATAAGAGAGACTGGTGAATATAAGGAATGGTAAACCAATTATTAGAATTTGTATTGTTGACAGTAAGGTTTCTTTTTTCCACTTAGGCTACTCGTTTGCTTACACAAATGAAAGTTGAACTTCCATTTTCGATAACTGCGACCGTAACGTCGGTGTCTTTCCATTTCAATATTCTCGATATCTTTCATCACAGTTTCATCCCATTTCTCGAAATTACAAATATAATATATCTCATTGTCAGTTTTATAAATATATTTTAAGCGATTGTCACATAATAAATGAAAAAACAAAATTTACACTTTCTTTTCTTATTTATATGCTTGGTTTCTTGTTTATTAAAGACAAAAAGTAAAATATAAAGGAAGATGTTAAAAATACGTACGTCAATTTTGGCCCCAAGGGGCAAAGTAAACTGATGGTCTCAAATTCATATGCCCTTCCTTTAACCTAAAATCTCTAAAAATTCATGAACATATACATTTAAGTTTCTAGAACAAATGTCTGTACTTAATTTTGGAAAAAATAAAATATAGTGTAATTTAATTAAAAGATTAATCAAACATTGAGTAAATGAGTTATTTGATTTAAAAAATTGTAACTTTTAATAATAAATGCATATAAAAAAATGACTGAAGGATTTTCTAGTTTAAGTATAAAGCTTTGAAAAAATACAGGAACTCCAAATTCTTCAAAAAGTATAATTATTCGGGCACATGAAAATGAGTGATTTTCAATAAGGGGCAAATAAAATGCTCACAATGATTTTTACAAAATTTTTACTTTTCACGAAAAGGGCACGTTGAGTACAAACATGGGTCAATGGAGTCCGACTCATTGGCATAAATGAATTCGGTGCTGTTCACAGGGAAATTGATGGCCTTAGTCGCCCCAAGTCGCACAAAGGTCTCCTCCACTACGAACATTTTTTAGGAGGTGATAAGGAACGGGGGAAAAATTTGATTTTCGAGAAATTTCCATAGATAGAAATCGATTGGACACGAAATACCCATGTTTGTATTGCAAGGGTTAATAAAGTTATTTGAATAAGATAACTGTAATTGTTGGTCTTTGTAAATATAAGTAAATTAACAAAGAGCTATAAATAAACTATGAAACATAAGGTGAATATACAAAAGAAATAAAAGAAATAAAATCTTTATTTAATACTTAGCACTGTTAACAAAATCAATCATCTTCTGAACTCTCATCTGAATGTAAGGAAATGTCTTCAGTTAAAGTAATTATTTAGATGTTTAGCATATAAATAATTAACTAATAAGTGGGATAACGCGTAGGATGTTGCTCTCGTGTAGCAACACTTTTATGATTTTTTTACTTAAGCACGCTTTCAAGGAATCATAAAACTTCCTGCTAAGAATCTAAATAATTACTTTGACGAAGACGTTTCTTTACATTCGGATGAGAATTCAAAAGACAATTGAGTTTGTTAACAGTTGACAACATTTGTTAACAGTATTAAGTAACATCAATAAAGATTTTGTTTCTTTTTCATTTTTTTGTATATTCACCCCTTTGGGTGAAGCAAATTGATAGTCTTAAAACGACGTATTTTTAAGATCCTCCTTTGATGGTTACAGTTTTCTGTTGTTAATTGTATAACATAGTGCAATAATACTGGTTCAGGTAGTAAAATATATTTCAGCTTAATTTATAGCTAAACCATAAAACTTTAAATGTTTTCAGAAGGCAATAGTATGTGATGAAACCCATTGAAAAGAGATGTCAAAACATATTGTGGAGAAAGGCGCCAAGATATATTGTGCTATGTCCCTTCTTTCCCTCGGCTTTTTTCCCGACTTTCTAAGAACGGAATGGTACGTGGCACGCAAGAAGTCAAAGCTTTTAATGACCACCACGTTCCGGCTTGTATATCCGTTTTTCTCGATTAGAATCGTCTTTTGCAATCACATGACACTCCGCTCGATTCCGCGTTAGCGCGGCGAAGTAGAACGGCTTAATTCTAGATCCGGCACGCCCACTCTTTGTATTATTGTCATAAGATCATTAGAACAGCAATAAAGCCTATCAACATTTCCCTGCTGCTATTGCATTATTGAACAACTTTTTTGGTATGCGATACATCGGTCGATGTAAATTCGAGAACATATCGCTTCGTTGATAGAAAAATAACACATCTCAAAATAAGCAACTTTTCAGTAGAGTATTTTTAACATTCTGAATTGGAACGTTTTTTTTTTAAGTTAGAATAGTGAATATGCATAACTTCACTTTCTTTCCATGTTATACTTTCAATTATAATGTATTCTTTAAAACTATGTCATGAGTTTTCAAAATTCAAAAACTGCAACTCTACACCGAAAGAACGACAAGGTTGCCACAACCACAATAATAGTAATATTTGGTACAGCCACGTCCTGTGGTTGTCACATTCACATTGTTTTGTGTAGTGTATTTATATATGTTTGTCTCAACATTCACTATGTTTGCTGTACCAAATGCATATAGTTGCCTTCACATCAATGTGAATGTGACAACCACAGGACGTGGCTGTACCAAATATTACTATTATTGTGGTTGTGGCAACCTTATCGTTTTTTCCGTGTAGTATAGTGTAAATTTCATCCCTTATCAGAATTGCGACACTTCCATATAAGCAAACAAGCTACAATGTGTCGTTTTTCCACAAAAATATATTAATTTTTAAAGTCCTTTTTATTATTTCTTTTTATTATCTCAAAAATGCTAATTTTTTACTTGTGTCACTTTTCTATCAACGGAACGATATGCCTCTGAGTAGATCTTATAATTAGTATTTTATTGCTGAAACTATTTGCAGAGTGATTTGCAGTGGAAAAACAGATAGATAGATAGATAGATAAATAGACAGCTTTGCTTATCATTGGCAGATATGTCGTTTAAGCGCCGTCTTTCCTTTTTCGCTGAGTTACTTTCAGGGTATAAGTTCGGAAAAATCGATAAATTCGAAGGAAAGATCGCGAATAGCTTTCGGAAATTTTTGCAATGAATAAAAATGGTTAAAAGTATTTATTAATTTTCTAATATTAGTACTTTTTCGTGATACCATGATGGACAACCATAAAACAATGCGCTATTCGCACGGGCAGTTTTTGCGCCTCGCACGCGCATCCACGCAGCCGATCGAGGCTAATGCGCAACAACACCTTCACATTCCGATCGTTCGTAATTCAAAAACCAGCTGCGCGTGGTTTCTCGCCGGCTCGATGCTTTCGTCGAGAAAAAATTTGGCCGCGAGTTGGAAAAAAAAGGAAAACTATTCGCGGATGAAAAGAGCGGCGATAGATCGTTTTCGAACGATCTCTGTGTACAATCTCATATTTTTCTCTCTTATTACTCTTTTCCTCTCACTGGTACGTAATAGCATACGCGCGCGCGCGCGTGTGCAAATGAGCGCACGCGCAACTCGCGATATTCCTTGCAACAATACGTTCGTCGATGCGTCGCGCGCGCACGCATGCACGCACGCACACGCGGAGGCGCACGTAGGCATAGATACGTCACAAGCACACCAGCACGTGGTCTCGCGGTACCCCATGTGGGTAAATGTGTCAAGGACGTGCGAACTGGCCTGCAAAATGACGATTCGCGTTTCGTGGATGAAACATCGTCGTCTCTCTCTTTCTCTCTCTCTCTCTCTCCCTCTTTCTCTCATCTCTTCCTCCTTCTCTCTCTCGCTCCTTCGCTCCCACCCTGTCGTTTCCGAGACAAAGCGAGCAGCGATTTTTGCGAAATCTTTATTGCAAGAGCACGGACGCGGCGAATCAGACTTGGGAAATAGGTCACGCGCCGAGGACCAAGCTTTTTTCGGAAACGCTCGCGGAAACGAATCTCACGATCCCCCGCCAGGACAAAATTGATTTTATTCATTCGAATTATATTTGAACGGGCCGGAGAGCGGATTCTACCTGAATCGCGTTACCTCCATTATTTCGTTATTGTCACTCGAACTGACAAAAAATTGCCACTTTGTCTCAGGTATATTTGTCTAGAAACGAGGAAAATCTGGGTTAAACAAATAAATCGCTCCAGGTCACTCCATCGTGCGAACGGCACGCGAGGCGTAAATAATCGCTGACAGCAAAAAGAGCAACTTCGTTACGTTGGTATTTGTTTCCCTTGGTAGATCTTCGCAATATTGTATTGGAATGCCTGAAGCTGAACGCGCGATTTAGATACTCCGGATTTTCGTTAACGTAACACAAAGGAGAATCCCTCTCCCTTCCTCTTTCCCTCCCCAATGCGACAGAAATATTCATTACGTTAATATACGACGTGTAACCGCACAATCGGTTAGATTTTACTTTTAGTTTCGAAAATGGGATTGCGGAGTGGGGGTGGGCCTTGGCACACTTCGCACACCGAGACACGCCGTTGGTGGCGAGAGACCGCGAGCGCGCGAGAGAGAGAGAGAGAGTGAGAGAGAGAGATATATATATACACCACACACTGATACGTTCGTATTCCCCGCGACGAATATTACAAGCTATGATTCCGCAGCACGAGAGTAATCGCATCCCGAGACACAGTGTTCGAGAAACGAGCGCTCTTATCGGAATCATCCTTCCCGCTCCTTATTAATAACGGGTATATTATCCGTGTATCTCTCTCACAATCGGCCCAGCTGCGACAAGCGTTATCCTGTCCGAGTAAATTACCTTAGTGTCCCAGTTTGGAGGATATATTGTTTAAAAGAAAAAAACTCTTCGTTTCGAAAAAAAGAATACTCGTTTAAACTTTGCCAAACTGAATCATTACTGTGTCGTCGTATCGACACTCGAAACGGCTGAAGATTCATCACACCCTACAGCCCTTTTTGATACTTACGTATCACTTATATACATACTTACCTACTATATACGTACAACATAGTTTTATCGATTTATTAATATTTTGTCCTTAAAAGACTAGTGGCATATTTTTTCCAATACTCCGATGAGTAGTAGATATTACGATGTTTTCCATGACCTAAATTACCTCAATTCAAAACAAGTTATGAGTTTCTGAATCTGGTTCAGTTCTTTTTTTTTATCTTTTATTATGCATCTCATAATCAGTTCAACTGCAATTTGCATTGTCTTGGTTCAGTAAATTATTTCAGTGCCCTACTTTAAAGTACAACTCAACGCTTCCTTTTTTTCTTTAAAAGAAAGGCCACTTGATCTTATCAAGATATTATTGAATTTATACCATTATCATTATTTTATTTACGACCTTTCGTGGCGAAAGATAAAGAACATATCTTTCTAGTATCCATAGGTCAGTATTAGATATCGCGATCTTTTTTATTAAGTTATTTATCCACTCAATTATCCATATCTATACGTTACATGAAAATGTTTCATATTTTTTCAAAGGAATCCACATTTTACTTTTTGCTATCGATAACTAGGTCAAGATTCCTCAAGTTGGAACGTGTTCCTTGGCAAGTTTCAAACTTTTATTATAGATTCTCGCGCGAGGTGCGCGAAGTATTCTCACGTTCTCGCATTACCGCGATAATTATTCCGATCGACGTTGCACGTGAATTCATATACGCGCGTCCATTCGGCTACGGGACGTTTAAAGGATCACCGCGATGCTAATTGACCCAGAAATAGCGTAATACTGATAATGGTCGCATAATTTCAATCTATACGGGTAAAGGACTGCCGCGACACCGTGGTAGGCCTTGTCGCTGTATGGCTGTCGTCGTTATCGTGTCGTGTTGAGTCGTGTAACGAGTTTACGCCGAGTTGCGGAATATATGCGTAGTATATATATATATAAGCGTAGGGTGTAATATAAATACGAGGAGGAAGACAAAAAGTGCAGCGCGGCTACGCCGTATCGCGTCGCGACGCGAGGATACTTTCGCACGATGAATCGCTTATTTCATGCCACTCCGTCTATAATTATTCTCTCTCCCTTCTGCGTACTATTAATCGCTGGCGATAACGAGCCGACGAGTGAACTCGGTAACGCATCGCGTTGCATCGCATCGCGTCGGCGGCAAGCCTCCACGTGCTAGTCAATTCTATCGGCAGCACGCTAAACGATATTATCATTAATTGGAGCGTTGCAATTGGACCATGTTACGCAACGTGGTGACGCCAAGTGTGACACTTTTTGCAAATCGACGAAACTTATTTGAATAAAGAACAGGACGTTTCTTTCTCTCTTTTTTTTCCTCTTTTCCCTTTTTTTTTATCAACTCACAGCCGACCCGGTGCAATTGCACCCGGTGCTGTAATACGCAACGCCGCATTGCGCAACACGGTGCAACCGTGCGCCGAAAACGCGACACTCGAAAGTGAAACCGATTCCGTCCGATTCTCCGCTGCGACGCGTTGCAGCTGATTATCTACGCCGCCCCACTCCGGGAGCGCACGCAATTTTAACGCAATCGCGGTAAATCGTTGTAACAAAAAAAGAAAGAAGAAGAAAAAGAATCGGAGGGAATCTCCATCCCGCTGACACGTATATACACGCGACTGCCAAACGCGGCGTTGCACCGTCGATTTTACACTTTGAAAGTTTCTGGGTCGCGGCGTGCGGATGGGCTTTCACTTTCCTCCGTTCCTTCTTCCGTTCTTTCGAGCGCGTTCCGTGTCGGCCGCCGCCGGGGCCCTTTTCGCTTTCGTTTGACCCTTTTTTTATCCGTTTCACTCGCACAGCCCCGCGACAATTCTTATTCCACCTGCGTCGCCAGCTATGTCGGCGGTACGCACCATCGGGACCTCTTTCCCGTAGTTACCTATCCGGTCGACAGCTATCCGGTAAAAATAATGCGTGAACGTGCGTGCGTGCGTGCGTGCGTGCGTGCGTTCGGACGCGGCGCGCTCACGCAGGTACTCACTTCCGATCCGCACCGGTTCGAACAAAAGACGCACACCGCAGTTTAGAAGCACGGCGGTACAATGAGGAACGGAAGTTCGATCGATCGTGTGTATTTTTTCAGCGGGATTCGAGTCACGGTCCTCGTTTACGTTTCGCTTCATTCAGATCATACGTCGTTACGGACTTTGCGCAGTTTGTTAAGTCCCGTGTATTCAAATAAAACAGTCTTGTAATATACTGCTAACGAAATTACAATTAGAGTTACTTTTTTCTATAACTGTAACTTAACTTATTGTTAGTTACATTTTTTTGGTGACTAGTAGGTAACTAATTTAATAGTTATTTTATATATTTCAAGCTTATTCATCAATATATGGACTGTGTTCAGCAGAATGAAATGCTCAGTAATAAATCATCTTCAAGAATAATTATTATATAAACATTAAAGTGTTGAAACTTTACTCTTTAAAACAAGCTCCGGACCATGTTGGTTTATGATAATTTTTTTGCAGTAATAAAGTTTGAATTTGGCGAACTTTTTAATTGAAAAATATTAAACCCATAATTTTTCTTCAAGTGTATATATTAATTTATCGTAAATGATTAATTCAGTTTATATATTAAATGTATTTTGATTTTAAGTTCTGAAAATAATTGTGATTTTCTGTATATAAAATAATATAATAAAATAATAATATATCTAACCGAAAATATGTTCAGTGTAATAAATAAAATAATTTAATAAGAAATTTTTAGAAATGTAAGATTCTTGCATTTTTAAAATAGCAATGCATAAACATCACAAGAAATTAACAGAAAAGTAACTGAAAAGTAACGACTTGTTACTTTTTGAGTAACTATAATTGTAACATGTTACTTTTCAGAGTCGATAACCTATGACGGTAACTAGCTATATTTTCTCAGAGAAAAAAAACTGTAACACTGTAACTAATTATTTCTACAAAGTAACTTTCTCAATCTTGACGATATTACGAAAATTCTTCAATTTTAAACGCGATGGATATTTTAAGCGACTATCGCCGTGACAATTCGTTTTGTACGGGGAATGTGAGATTCCTTAGCGAGACACGACATTTCGAAAACTTCCTACTGACGAATCCACGTTACGTTTGTCGTTTCCGTGGTATTTCCCGATTAAGTAAACGACAGGAGGGCAAAGCGGATGCGTGTGTTTCGTAACGAGCTCTTTTTCTAGAATTAACGTTATTTTTTTCGACAACGGTGCGCTTCATCCTTTATCCACATCCTCGCTTCTCCGAGCACCGCTACCGACCCTGCTACGCAAATCCTTATCGAGCTTTCTACACGCTTTCGTGCTGCTTTCGTGCTGTTGTGGCTTGGAAACGCGGGCGAGCGCAGAGGCCCAAATCGGGTATGTTTCGAACGCTCGATAGTTATCATAAGAATGGCCCTATTATGGAATCGACGTCGGGACATGTTTGTTCTCTGGAGTATGTCATTTCTCTCGTAGTACTCCCGTAGGCGCGTTATTACGTATTCTCGGATGCTGCCGAAAACGACGACCTCTCGTAAATTTCTTTCCATCTCTTTTTTTCCCTTTTTTTTCGACGACTCGACGAATTCTCGAGCGACTCTACGCGTAAATTCTAGGACAAATCTACGGCGTACAGACGCGACCGGCGACGTACGCTCAATCTCGAAACCTGGTGCACCCGATGCGATGACAACGACGATGACAACACGCTTGCGATACTCCGCAAGGCGTGCATTCATGTATGCACGCGCGCGATCGCACGTCTCTCGCGTGTATGTGTGTGTGTGTGTATGTTCGTACGTGTGTACGCGCTGTGTTACAGCACAAACGCTCGGTCACTCGTACGGGAAAGAGTGCGAGAGTCGGCGAGTGAATAAATGAGTCGGGTGCGGGGGGGGGGAGGGAATGGGGAGGGGCGTGCGAGGAAGAGAGAAAGTGAGAGTGAGCGCGGCGCGGCGGGAGGGAGGAGGGACTCCGGACTGGGGAGAAAGAGAGAAAGAGGCATCGCGGCTTTCCACGCTGGTGGTAGAGTACGCCTGTACGGGATAGGAAGGCGGAGGAGGGAGTTAAGGGGGGAGAGGTGAAAGAAAGACGCACTCACATCGACGGAGTAAGGACAGGGTCCGCGGGAGAGAGAGAGAGACGACAGCGAGGGGCGAGGGCGAGAGGAGGATGAGGGAGCGAGAGGGACGACGCGACGGGTAGACGAGAGAGGAAGCGAGAGGCGGGCGGAGGGTGACGGAGACGGAGCGCGGTGTACGTAACGAGAGGGAGCGAGTCGCGGCTGCGTCATGTTCTCAACGAACTGGGTCAGTAGGTCTCCCCACCGCGCCCCGCGTCGCACATCCACCGTATACACGCTCGCGTATACACGTACGCGCGTACATATCCGTGCAGCGCGCACACAGGCGCGAGGCGCTGGTGCTTGTCTCTCGGGGAGTGCCAACGGCGTTGCTGTTGACCCAGCCAGCCGCGCGGCCTGTACGTGTCTCGTGCTCGCGAACGCTTACTCGCGCCGCGGCCGCGCTTCTACCTGACGATACATCCGTGGCGGCTCACCCGTCGTGCACTTTGAAAGCAAGAGTCGCTCCTCTCCGCGACGCGCGCGCTCGCTCCCGGTCTCCTCTCGCGAGCGGATCCCCGCGCCTCGTCTCGAGACGAAAAAAGATTCGGTCCTACCCGACACGTTCGCGGAATGCGTCTTACGTCACTCGCAGGACCGGTCGCTTTCTCAGTTCTGCCGGCGAGATACCGCGAGAGCTCTTTTTTCTCTCTCTCTCTCGTTCGCATACAATAGTTTTATACTGTATATACGTTTTCAAAACTCGTCTTCGCTACGGAAAAAAATTCGACTCCGATCCCGGACAAGAGACAAGAGACCGGATACGAGACGCGCGTTCGTCGCGCGTAACGAAACGTTGACGCGAGAGGAGAGGAGAGCCGAGCCGAGCGATGGGCAGGGGCGACAAGCGGCGACCGACCGACGCGACGCTCGCGGACAATATTTCTCCGGCCGACATAGACCTGGTTCCGTAAGTAGGTCATCCCCCGCCACAGGTCGCGCAACCTCCTTCTCGCCGTCCCCTCCGGTCCCCTCCGCCGGTACCTCCGACCGCGGCAATACCGCCCGCCCGTCCGCCTCCTCGCCGCCGCGACCGCGTGCTACTCGCCCCCCCCCCCCTCGCCGCCCGGCCGTCCGTGCGGACCTCTCGGGCGGCACCTCCACTCCGCGTCGGATACCTGGCCGCGCGCGGTGGCATGCGCTGCTGAATCACTTTCACTTATGCCGTGCGCTGTGTTGGTTATACTCCGCCGCGCGCGTCTCGCTCGCTCCGCTCGCGCCGTTAACTCTCTCTCTCGTTTCCTCCTTCTCGTCGCCTCACGGCGTCTCGCTGCCCGTCGGTAAAGGGACACGCGCGCCTTCTCTCTATACCCACCGAAACGCCGAAGGAGCCTGACAGTAGTGCGCGCCTCGGCACCGTTCTCCGTGGTACGGTTCCGCTCAATTTTCCGACCGTCCGTAGCTGCCGTCGTCGTCGTCGTCGTCGTCGTCCTCGTCCTAATAAACGTCGTCGGTCTCGTTGTCAACCCGTGGACAAACGTCACTCCGCTTTTCGGAAGTGCGCGCCCGCTGGCAGCAACGTGCGATCGTCGCGCGTTATCGCGAGACGGGAGTGATCGCGGCGTGAGAAGCCGATAGCGATAGCAGCAGCAGCAGCAGCGGCAGCGGTAATAGCAGCAGCAGCAGCAGCGTCGTCGTCATCATAGTCAATCCGGGCATACCCGGACGACGCGTCGCGGGAGAACGACGTAAGCCGTCGCGGGCCGTCGTCGTTGTCGTTGACGACGTTGTTACCACCGCGCGCTCGCGGCGATACGTCACGTATGCCGTGTCTCGCAAAAGGCGGCCTCCCGGCGGTCTCTACCTACCTACTCCATGTGCCGACGGTAGGGCAGCGGAGGGGGGGAGGGGGCGGGCCCTTCGGGAAAGCAACGAGCCGAGAGGACAACTAGTCGTACGCAGATAGGCGAGCTGTCAAGTCACTCCGGTCGGCTCCGGTCTCTCCGAGTCCCTCGATGATCGCGCGCTCCTACACTCGCTCGCTCGCCGGTACATTAGTCATCCGAATTACAGTGCGTGCTCGCGCTCCGAACTGCATTCGCGCCTTCCACCGTGATCGCGATAATACAGTCGCGATTACGTCGCACGTAGACACCCGCCGTGTTTGTTGACACTCGCGCACTACCCGTACCACTACCGCGGGCTCCTCGTGTCGTCGCGGTCGCGTGTGTGTCCGTCCGTCTATCCTCATCCGTGGGTATGCGGATGGACGTATTCGCCGTGTAACGCGAGTCCCGTCGTCCGCATCGTGCTCAGCGATAAGTTGGATTACAGTGCGGACAGGAGAGGAAACGGCGGCTTGAAAGGGGGCACCTTGGTGCGTTTGCCGCTCGGCCGTTCCATTTCGACAGTGGCGAATGGATATATTCGACGATCGCTATCATGCCTCGGACGTAGTCCCGTCGATCCCGATTGATGACTTTGTGTATCCACGTATATGTTTGGTGGTGCGCGATGGTTTTTCTCGGTAAACGTGTGTAATTCGTGAAAGAGAAAGTGAGAGAGAGAAATTGGGAGAGAGAGAGAGAGAGAGAGAGAGAAAGAGAGCGTGACTGGTGATCAATATTCTTATTCGTGTCACGGGGGAATCAAAATCGAATGTGTGTCCCTTCCTTCCGTACACGCGGAGGAACTCGTTTCCTCCTTACTGCAGATTGTACCGGCACCCTCTCTGTTGACATCGTCGTCGAAGACATCGACGGGTGCGCCAGATTACGTTTCGCGACCACCAACGCTGCGTTGTCCTCCCGCCGGAAATCACGCAATCGCTAAACGGATCGGGGGCGATATGTCTCGCGAACGTGACGAATTTAACGAAACGGATAGACACGAATATACACGGATGTATACAAATGTAATTTATTAACGCCCCCCCGGAGAAATCAGCCTGGTCGGGGTACGCGACGATACTCAGCAGCGTGCCCAGAAGTTCTAAGTAAAGAGGAAGAAACATTAGAAAAGGAAAACGAAAAGACGAACGAATCGAAACGAGCGTTCTGTGTCGTCGCATCGGCCGCATCCGAGAGGGGGTGGGGGGGGGGTGGGGGGGCTTAAATAGCCCCGTTTCATATATGTGCCGATACGCGAGCACGTCTGTCCGTCGTGCGGTGCTTCTCGCGCATGGGTGATATGTTATTGGAGATGGAGCAGCATTCGGGTCTGATATCCCTGAGCATGTCGCCGTTCCACATGAGTCCGCAAGGCAGCCCGCAGGCCGCCGGGCAGCAGCCCCCGCAGCAACAGCCGCAGCCACACTACGGCTCGTCGGCTTATAGCAGTTGCGCGCAGAGCTCGCCATCGCCCATGTGCCATCAGCCGCAGTCCCAATCGCAGCAGCAACAGCAACAAATGTCCGCTCACAATCAGGTGGCGCAGTCGCAGGGTATGTCGAGTTTCGAGGCCGCCTTCTTCGACTCCGCCCCCCTGGAAGATCATCGGTGCCCCATGTGCGGTCACAAGAACACGGTCACGTCCGGTTATCAATGCGCTATGCAAGGCCTGCTTACGTGTGAGAACTGCAAGAATTTCTTTAAGCGCAACGGCTCGCCGTGCGGTAATAAAAAGGTCTACACGTGTCTCTTTTCTCAAACGGGTGGCGGCGGCGGTGGCAACGGCGGTGGCGGCAACAGTGGTAACGGGGGTGGTGGTGGCGGCGGCGGCGGCGGCGGCGGCGGCGGCGGCGGCGGCGGTAATTGCGGCGCGTCCTCGGCGCTCGAGATCTGCGCCAACAAGAAGGTGTACACGTGTCTGTTCCCGCCAACAGGAGCCGGAAGCGGTAACGGAGCCTGCGGCGGCACATCCACCAGTCTAGAAGGTAACGGCGGTGGTGGCGGTTACGCTGGTAGCGGCGGTGGTGGCGGCAACGGCGGCGGTACCGCCGCCGGAGGCGGTGGTCCAGGCGCGGCCAACGCCACGGTCAGCGGCGGACCGACCGCTGCCGCGGGAAGCGGCAACGTCGCCACCGGTGCGGTTCCGACCGGCGGCGGTACCATGTGCCACCCCGGGCTGGGCCAGGTCGGCGTTGTGACCGGCTCGATACCGTGCCCGTCCGACTTTCCGGACACCAAGGACATCGTCATTGAGGAGTTGTGCCCCGTATGCGGCGACAAGGTGTCCGGTTATCACTACGGTTTACTCACGTGCGAGTCCTGTAAAGGATTCTTCAAGCGCACCGTCCAGAACAAGAAGGTCTACACGTGCGTCGCTGAGAGGTCCTGCCACATCGACAAGACGCAGCGGAAACGGTGTCCCTACTGCCGCTTTCAAAAGTGCCTCGAGGTCGGCATGAAGCTCGAAGGTGAGTGCTTTTCAGTGTGCTTATCGAACGATTATTAGGGATATACTTAAGTGAACCGTCGAGCGACGAAATAATGCGAAGATCATTTCGTTTAAAGCTTTCGGGTCCAGTGGTACATACATGTACCAGCATCTTTAAAAAATTATATCTTTGGTAAATATTAAGCTATTCAGTTTAACTTGTTTTAAAGGAAATTGTTTAAACTTTAATCGAAAAATTTTGTGATAAATACAGTCAGATAATATAAAAAGTTATTTACGCAGTAAGATCGGAAAGTTCTCGGACTAATTGTGGAAGGTTCGGCATGATGCGCAATATTACTTTCGCATGACGATTACTCAAATATACCGATAGTATAAATTTTGGATGATATTTATACTATACATAATGTATAAACGCGCGTAATTTTCAGTAACCCAAAAAACTTTTTATTAAACATTTCATTACAATTTGATAATATTTTATTTCTTGGATCCGCCATATTAAATCCGCCATTTTGAATTTTTATGTTTCGATCTCATTTTTGTATTCAGCGATCCTCCAAACCTTTAAAAATAACTAGACAATATATAGTCTTATTTCTAAAAAAAATTAGATCCCGAAAGGGTTAAAGCTTTCTTCAATGTTCCGCCTCGCGAGCGAATAGAACGTCAACGAATATTCTGTTTGCGCATGTTTGTTCGTTCGCTCGGCATATATCCGCATTTTTCAACATGGAAATGTGAACTGATATAAAACGCCAAAGAGATAATTTCGAGTCAACTGAAAGAAAATTCCACACGCTATTAAAAATAACGTTATATAATTATACTATAATGATTACAATAAAATAGAAAGAAACAATAGCGATGGAACTATGTAGGAGCAATAAAAATCATTTGTATACTTCAAAGACAGACCGAGGAATATTTGCAGTATTTAGCATTTGCAACATATTGTGTATTTTTAATATTTTCTAATGATAAGCGTCGTTCTCGATGCCAGCCACAATACATAATTTGCGAAACGTCTACGATAATCGTTGAATTTATGCCAAGAATACTCGGTATAATTACAATTGAAAGCGTAATTAGAATTATTGCGGAGAGACTATAGGAACTTAGTGCCGTTGAAAAGCGATCCAAGAAAAAACTCAAGTGCGAAAGAAAAGAAGAAAAGATGAATTTTTTTCACACACAAGTTGCGATCTCTTTTTGTGGAGCAATTTCAATTTTAATAACAAAAGATGTTGAAAAGAATAAGATGACTTGCTGAAGAAAAGAATAACTTGCTGAAGTATCTATCTTATCATATAAATAAATAGTCAGTTATAATATTAACAAAATATATTTCATATAATACCGACAGATATCTAGGTGTAAACAAAAAGTCTGTCAAACCTGAATCGAGTCATTGAATCGCGCGGGAAGCGAGTATAGATTTGTAACTCGTTATGTAGATAATATCTCGCGAGAGAATTTTATCTACGAGTGTCTTTGATAAAAAATAATGTTTTATGTGCATGCCGTGCATACGCACAGTTGAAAGAATCTAAGATTGATGAATGTGAAATATGATGCAAAGAATACTTCAATTTTTTTATTTTCATGTTTATATAATAAAAGACTATACTAAGAACGATAGCATTAATTCCGATTAGTAAATTGCATGATGGTTATCGTTTAATTCGCGATACTCGATAACAATGTAACGTTAATGTGCCTTACATATAACTGATAACAGGCTAACAATAACGTCGTTGGATCGTTCCCGTAAAAGGTTCCTGTAAAATCGAAAAGTTTCATTCGAGAGAACGTTAAATGTAAATCTACGCGTACTCGTATATAAATCCCACGCCTATTTTCATGTATAAGTACAGTTTTACATCGGACAAAAGTTTTTTTACGTCGTTATAAAAAAAACCGTATATGAATATCCAATTCCGCGGCGAGTACGTAATCGCGCATAATGTATCGATCGCATCGCGCGTCGCGTACATTTTAATAATTTCTCATTTTACTTTCACCAGGCGTGAGCCACGTTTTCCCGCCAATAGTGGTTCGGGTGTCACCGGCGTTATTAGCAAGTTTTATGTTATCTCTTGTTGAATATATCTCCGCGCGCGCGCGCACGCTCGTGCCGCTAACCGCACGTCAAAAGCAGCCGTTTACGCGCGTGTTCAGTTGTCGTCGTCTTCGTCGTCGTCGTCGTCGGACTCGGGTCTCGTCAGCGCGACGCTCGGGCGTTTCCGCACCACGCTCGTACGAACTTAACCTTATTACACACCGTGGAAACGATTAACCGAGTCTCACACACCGCGTGCTCCCTTTCGCCGTTTTAAAGCTCGACGGCGAGCGATGGCACGTACCTCTTATAGCCGCGAATCGATCGCACGCGCCTCTTCCTTGCGATATTCGAGTCGGAGCGGAGAAGCGGTCGTTACTACACGCCGGACAAACGAAATTACGTCACGGCACGGCACTAGTAACACAATTACGCGCCATTATCTACGCGCTTACGTTCGACCCCGTTTAAACTCCTGCGTCAACAATTTCTTTTTAATTAGCAGGCGCCTTTGTGAACTTCGGTAGCGTATACATAGGCAATATACAGGGTGATTCTAAATAAGTGCGAAAAATTTTAGGAGATGATTCTTTGTCGAAAATTAAGGGGGTTCTTTTATATAAA